>JAXGGA010003570.1:0-100493 GCA_038373865.1 Uloborus plumipes
TAATCAGCCCACCCCCTGAGTACGCCATTGCAGCCAGCTATGAATGTGTACAGATCCAGGAAGGTCAGGAGGGAAAAATTACTCCTCCTAGCTTTGTGAACTTAATTTACGTACGTCGGCTTTGTTTTTGTTGCTTTCTGATGTGATTTGCACTGAGCCCCAATCACTGGAAATATTTGAAATTACTGGCCTGAATAAATTTATGACAAGTGTGACAGAAAATTCTGATACAGAAGCATTCGACGGCAATCGTTTACTTCAAATTAGTTTTCCCATTCTGCGAGAAATAGTCTGAAAAGACCAATACATTTATAATCACTTAACAGAATGAACTCAAAAAAAAAAAAAAAAGAAAGAAAGAAAAAAAAAGATTACTTTTCACTGATAGCTGTGAATAAATCTTCAAAATTTTGTCTTACTTTTGAAGCTAAATGAAGTATTTACTAAAATTATGGTGTACCCACAAATAAAAAAAGAAAAAGAAAAAAACTGAGAAATAATATATATGATAATGGAAAGTTGGATTAGATGTCTGCTTAAGAAAAAATCTATTAAAATATTTACCGGCCCAGATTTGAATTCACACCCTTCCTAAAATAAGCATAACCCTCCACTCACCAACCACGCCACTGCATCTTAGTTTTCGGGAGCTATTTATTAAAGCAATGTATCATTTAAAAAAACGTTTTTTTTCAACGAAGAAAAATTTTTTTGACTTTTGGTCGATTTTTCGTCATTAGCCGGCACGATTAGCTTTAAAATGAGGGTAAATCATGAAGTTTGAAAAAGAACTAGGGAAGATTTGGTGCTTGGTAACAGAAAATAGTCCGTCATTTTTTTTTTGGGGGGGGGGGGTAGGCAATTGCTCCCCTCCCCGACTTTGGGAAATCAATGCATTTATATGTAAGTGAGCTTGAATTTTGCTGTGTTTTGGTGCATTTTACATCGAGTACACACCCTTTGCCCCCCCCCCCTGAATAAGTTTGATATGTCGGGCCTGGGCTAGAAAAATAATATTTAAGATGTGGGGCAAAGTGAAATAGCGGGGCAAAGTGAAATGGTAAAATATTTTCACAGTTTGCAGCGCCACCTATCTAGCAATATTTTAACTAAGTTCCTAGACATATAGTTGATTCCTGTCAAAAAATAAGTAGCTCCAAAGATCAACGAAAAAAATTATACAAGCCATTTTCAAAATTTGATACCTTTGTTGTAATATTCGTGTTTTTCAAAAATATTTCTTGTTATTATAAAATGATAAAATTTTTGTAATTATCATTTGAACTATTAATTGAGATCTACTGATGTCCAGTGCAGTCCTTATTTAGTTTATATTAGGCATTTTTTGATTTTAAATGTTCAATGTAATTTGTCAAGTGCACGCGGGCAAAGTGGATGGGGCAAAGTGAAATAGTTCATTTCGTTTACTTATTCATTCATTTATTAAATCACGTACGTATTTCTTCATTTATTAATTTATTTACATTCTTTTACTTAATTATTTACTTATTTACTCATTCATTAACTCATTTTCTTATTCATTCTCTATTTTATTCACTCATTTATTTTTCTCACATTAATTAATTTATTCATTTATTTACTTATTCGTTTATTTTTCATTAATAATTTTTTTTCGTTTATTTAAGCATTAATTTGATGAAAATTACTGTTAATCGTCGAATAGAAAATTTTTCATACAAAAATATTTTGTTTTTCACTTTGCCCCATGATTTTTTGAGGTGAAAATTTTCCACATTTTTTTGAAAGTACAAAATAACTGCCAAAGATGAAAAATAATATTTCAACGAAAGTTGTATTGCAAAATACATTATTCCTTCTTTATGTACAATAATTTTTAGAACAAATTTCCCATTTGTTCCTTTTGAAGCAGACAGGTAAACTTAACTATTTCACTTTGCCCCACATTTCCCTACTGAGTTTCATCAGTTAAAAAGTGTAAAATTTAGGAAATGTATAGGCGTTAATTTCATTGAAACTGTCGAAAAAAAAGAAGGGGGGGATGAAGTAATTGGTGAAACATTCAAAAACAGTTATTCGTTGATACGGAGGAAGATTTAGGAGGACGCCAAAGTCGAACCCCTAAATACTCAAGTAGCACACTTCGTTTTTTAAGGTAGTAGTCTGGTAACTTATGCCTATTTTTACGGCTTTTTTGGAGGGTGGTTTTATATAGGAAAATAAAAATGAACATTTACATATTGAAGATATAAAAAATTATTTATTTGAAAAAATGTAATAGTTTTTTATTATTATTATTGCCCCTCGAAGTTGGAACCTAAAAAAAAAAAAAAAAAAAAAAAAAAAAAAAAAAAAAAAGCGCGTGGGTGGCCCGGGTGATTTTGGCTCTTGATGTTATCTGAAATCAAATATTCCTGATTATTCTTAATCTACAGGGTGTCCACTCCAATCGTGGACCAATAGCTAATTTCTAAACTGTTAGAGATAAGCATATAGTTTATTTAGGAAAAAATCTCCAAATTATGAAAGGAATTTTGGGTCTATTCAATGTTTTTCAAAAAATCAAATTTTGAAAGAGTTACGAAATTTAAATTTTTATACAGCCCCCCAGTCCTATCAATCATATTTAGTAAAACATTCTTGACACTGTAACGTTTAAAACTAAAAAAAAATCACTGCTCTACGACAAAAATTGACCGAGTTATGACGTTTTGAAAAATCAAGATTTTGAAAGATTTCGCATACGGTCCCTTAAGCGATCTCTCGATGACGTCATGAAATAATGCAAAATATTGATTTTTCAAAACGTCATAACTCTGTCAATTTTTGTCGTAGAGCAGTGATTTTTTTTTAGTTTTAAACGTTACAGTGTCAAGAATGTTTTACTAAATATGATTGATAGGACTGGGGGGCTGTATAAAAATTTAAATTTCGTAACTCTTTCAAAATTTGATTTTTTGAAAAACATTGAATAGACCCAAAATTCCTTTCATAATTTGGAGATTTTTTCCTAAATAAACTATATGCTTATCTCTAACGGTTTAGGAATTAGCTATTGGTCCACGATTGGAGTGGACACCCTGTATATCTAATATTATTCTAATCATTCTGGTCGGAACTACTGAAGTTAAATTTCAAGAGTAAATAATAAAATGGCGGACTTTGAAAAAAAAAGTCCTTTTATTTTAGCAAAGAAAGGGTTGTAAAATAAAAAGTTAGGGGTGAAAAAAATTCTCGTTAGTTCCGACGAGAACTATGAGTGTGTAGAGTTTTGAGAAAAACGCGTTTAAAGTTTAACAACAAACTCCGAGGCGCTCTAGGAAACTCACTATAACTCCCGAAATATTTCGAATTTCTGTCTGAAATTTTTTACAGTATATTCTTAAGACATTGTACTTTCAAATTAAGCAAAAAAAAAAAAAAAGGAAAAAATTCGATTTTTTGAATCCAAGTTACCAGACTACTATTTTAAAGGTTAAACTCTGAGGCGCTCTAGGACACTCGTTCTAACTCCCGAAATATTTCGAATTTCTGTCCGAAATTTTCAAATTTTCACAGTATATTCTCAAGACATTGTACTTTCAAGTTAAGCAAAAAAAAATTTTTTTTCGATTTTCTGAACCCAAGTTACCAGACTTTATTTTACAACCATTTTACAACCTTAAAGGTTGTAAAATGGTTATTAACGTTGTAACAACCGCTTAAAAACGTTTATAAAACGTTTAAAGCTTATTTGTGCTACCTGGGTAGTAATAATAATAATAAAAAATAATAATATAAAAAAAAGTAAGCTCAAAGATAATGTGAAAGGATGTTTGACTCACCTGAATCCAGGCCGCGCCACAGCACCGACAGACTTGAAATTTGGTACAAAATTAGTTCGAGCTCCGTAGATTTGCAGCTCGGAGTCATTTTTCTTAACATCGAATTATTTTTTTTAATTACTTTCTTCACCGTAAATTTCATACTTCACCAAATTGGGGGGGGGGGGGATTGCTCCACCCCCTAATATTGTACGTCGTTGTAAAGCGTTTCTTTTTTTCGGAAGATGTTTGTTCCATTTCTATCAATTTGTTGTAACAGGAGATATAAGTGATTCTAATTAAGCCATAATTAAAGGCTAAACTCGAGTAAACTTACATTATCATTCGACCAAACTGCTCCAAAATCTTTTTAACAACTTAACGTTCGACAAACGAAACCGGTGACTTTTCGTTTTGTTTATTGCTCGTTTTCAATTGAACAAAATATACACCATTGCTTTAATCGCATATTCTCTGTACTTTTTTTTTAACATTGAAGAGAGGTTGTCGTTATTCTTATGGTATTTTGATTAAATGATTTCATATGAATAACACATAGTGTGTTTGAGTAAAGTTGTTTTCTGCGAGAGAACGGAATTGGATTTTCTATTTGGGCTAGATATTTTACTACGTGTTTTAATTATGTACATTTTTGCTTTTTTTTTCAATTTTCATATTACGAGGGGGGGGGGGCTCTTTTATTTATTTGGCGAATTATTTTAAATTGCAAAGGCACTGTTGCTGTGCTTTTAAGCCCTAACTAGACGGAAATATAAATTGATAAAAATACCATAAAAATCGACAACTGCTACCCGGGTTTGCTTCTTATCCGGTGGCATACAGTAAACTTAGGCTCCAAACCACTAGAAGAGGGTTGGTGATCGAGCCGCCGAAGGCGTTGAGGTAGACTTGGCAGGGGACGAACGGGGTCGGCGAGCGAAGTGAGCAGGGGGTGGAGCTCCCTAGTAACTATGTAAAAAATGCTCCCCATAATTGCCTAATTTGTTAAATAAATTAATTGCTCCAATTTGAATAAATATGCACACATATCAGGGCCGTGTTTAAGGGGTGAGTTTTTATGGTTCAATCCATCTCCGAAATTTTTCAAACTTACGAAATGCTTTTCATAGTTTCTCACTGAAAAATTTATTATTGCTATTTTATTTAGTTTTCTCATTTACTTTGGAACTGCATTTGAAAAATGAAATTATCATTATTGAATAATTGTACAAATTGTTTTTTCTGCAGGGTTTTTTTTGTTGTTGTTCTTGCAAAAATAATTTCTGAACAACACAACATTCCCTTCGAATTTTAATACCATTAAAAAATAATTTAAAAAAAAAGCACCAAAATTCTTCAAACCTGTAAGTACCTAACTCTATATTTAACACATCTTATAAGTGTCGTAATATAGAAATTTCAAAAGTACTACTTCGAATGCGCGTATATGAGTAAACACACACTGTCTAACATTTTTTCGCGAGACCTCCGTCGAATCTGCGCACGCGCCAAGTCTCTTCTGACTTTCTCGAAATAGGGATGAAATGCAACGAGGAAGTAGCGAGCGAACAAAAACTGAAGGCATCGGAAAGTACGCATCCTAAACCTATCTCCCATTTTTCAAATGGAAGCCTTCGTGGCTACCAGGCGCACAATACGCAAACAGACAGAATATATATATTTTTTCATTGAAAAGATGAGTCCCCCCCTTTTTTTTTGCATTTTAATCATCCTTTTAACATCTATTATAACAAAAATCAACAGAATATAGAACAAGAAATCAAATTTATTGACTTTATAGAATAGATTTCACGAGAAATAGGTTTGGTAAAACCCTCCCCGAAACTAATGTCTAGTTACTGCCCTGGCACATATATATGTTGCAACATTTTTTATTAGACGATATTTTTCTCCACATTATCATAGTGTTTTAGAAAACTTTATATAATTTAAACAAATAATAAGTTTTGAATTCAGTTTTTTTTAAAAATATTAATTTCAAAATAAACTTTCATTGAAAATGCTCCTAAGTTAGTGTGCTTACCACAGTCTCCATCTGTTCTTTAATTTGAATTTCCGTTTTTAGTTAATTTTATTAATTATAGTATGAAAATCAACTAACAGAAATGGGATGAGTTTTGAAATAATTTTGAAAACGTTAGGAAAACGGAAAAAAATAGTGCAAACGCAATGCAATTTTATCAAAAACAACAAAAACCACGCCCACTTATATGTAAATATATTGTCTACTCAAAGCCCGGGGGGGGGGGGGGGCTCCCCAACTGACGAGCCTGGTGCTACCCTAACGCAGGATGGAACTCGATGACGGTACGTTAACTCAAGTCGGATAAACCAAAATTAAAACGAAAAAACCTTTGAAAAGAGAAGAAAATTCTACCAAATTAGAGCATAGGAAATAATAAAGTCTGTTTTGTTACTTTGGGGGATGACCAGCCCCTAAAAGGTCAAGGGCGCAGTGTCGGATCCTGATAAATGATACGGATCGCCGCCCCCAAGAAGATCCCCCTCCCCCAAATAATTTCTAAAACCTTCAAAAAGAAACAGCCCTAAAAATTTCATAGATGCATTCTACGTCATGAACCCTCACTTTGTGTGTGGGAAGGGGGGGGGGGCGCTAATCACAAAATAACTTTGGTAACTGTGTTATTTGTGATTGAAGAGCTGCTACTGTAAATTAGAAATTAAATGCCAATTTGAAAACCCTTTTCTTTAGTAGATGGCAGCACTAGATGTAATCTGTACTTCGTCGTGTTGTGCAATTCTCTGACTCAGTTTTCGTTTCAGCAAAAAAAAAAAAAAAAAAAAAAAGAGTCCGTTATGTAGAACTCGTGATTATCTTGAGTTTTTTGTTTTGTAAATTTTCGAAGCTAGTGATAAAAGTTTTGTGCGCAGTTACGAATTTTCGAAGGAGTAAATGGAAACGAAGGATGAAAGTTTTGAACATTTTTCCTGACCAGTAAATAAATAATAAGCAAAAAATAAAATAACAAAACAATAAAAAGACGAATTAAAAGTACAATGATGAAAGAAGACATCATATCTCGTGAAAATCTCTGAAAACGAAAATAAGTTCTAAAACCAATTTAATAATTTCATAAATATTCTTTAAAAGATGAGATTTTATGAAAGGGCGAATATACGGCTTCTGGTTTTGGAAGGGGTCGATTGGGGGTGGAGGAATTAGTGCTCATACACGGGGCACATTTACGAGGTTTAGGGCGAATTAGTTACAAAATGCAGTTATAGGATATATTCAGCCTTTTAAGGGGGGGGGGATAGGATCTCTTCTTTGTATGACGAGTTTATAAAGCCTACCCCAACATCCACGAGAGCCCATAAAGGGGGGGGGGTGAGTTCAACCCCCCTAGGAATTAGTACTTGCCTGCTTTTAGTACTATTTTTCGGCAAAAATATTAAAAAATAATTCTTCAGCCAGTAATGAATAAGTTATTAAAAATGTCAAATTTTAATTAATTTGCACTGAAATTACTTTCCATGGGAAAAATATCCTACTAATTAAACCACGGGCGAAATATTTGAGCTCGCCTTAAATTTTTGCATATGGGTGCCCATGTACCCCCGCATTTTTGTGAAAAGTTTTGAAGTAACTAATTTGAGCGTTTGGAAATGATTGTATTAAATCATGGGTCTCCAAACTTTTTGGCCATCGATCCATTTTCGAAAATTTCTTAAGATCCTAGATAGAAATAGCTCATCATCACGCATTGAAGTTCAGAATCACATTCATGCTTTGTTTTTCAAGTAATTTAAACATGTCAAAAGTACATTGTGGCATTCCTAGAATTTAAAACTAAGTTTCAATTCTTATTTCAAATCTTTAGTTTTCATCCGCCAGATCTTATTTTAGCATCAGAATCAGAAGTAATATGCGATAATCACTAGGTTGAAAAACTAAAATAATCAAAGTTATTAAAAAGTTAATTTAAAATAAGTTTATTTCAGTAGCTGCAGATTTCATAACATTAAAAGTTTTCTACTTATTCTTCATTAGTTTTGTTCCTGAAAACATCCACCTGTTAAAAAAATTTCGTATAACCTTATAAAATCTCTTATTGACTTGGAAATAATCCTAACTATTTTTTTTATATATATATAAAGAAAATTTTAAACGCTAGATTAAGAGAGAGTGCAGGAGCCGGACTACTTCATGTCATTTAATACCATTTAATACTTAGTCGCAATTTTACCTACAATGTGTCCAATTAGACTCGCAAAATATATATGTGCAAGAAATTTTCAGAAATAATTAATAAAAATATAACGAAAGGTGTGTTTAACACAAGGCTGCTGAGTCGGATGAAAACGGTCGACTCCGACTCCAGGATTTCAAAACTTCCGACTCCTGCTTTTTTTACTATTTATTTTTTTACCCAAATGTGAAGAAGGAAAAACCCTAAACAGAGGTTGAAATTGTCGACTCCGACTCCGGGATTTTAAAATTTCTGACTCCGACTCCGACTCCTGACTCCTGCTTTTTTTAAATTATTTATTTATTTATTTTTACCCAAATGTGAAGAGGGAAAAACCTTAAACAAAGGTTGAAATATTAAGTCTATTTCTAAAAATTTCATTTTCATTCATGGACGTAGCATGGACTCAAGTTCGGGGTGGGGTGAGGCAAGTAGGGGTATCGCAATTGGAAGTCACGGGAGGTCATTGTGACCTCTCAAAAAGTTTTCATTTTCCCGAAGAGTTCTTGCAGGTAATTTCACCACATTTGCCTCAATTCTCGGAGGTCACTGTGACCTTCCAAAAAGTCCATTTTCTCCCAAGCAAAAGACAAGTGCCGCGTTATTTGACTCCATACAAAACTAATCTTTTCCTTGTTAAATCGCCAGACATTATTTTAACACATTGCATTTTTAATGCAAATACTTTTTATTCAATTGTTTTTGAAGTTGCATTTTACGTTTTCGTTATGCTTTATTCCACTTAAGTGAAACGTAAATCCAATATTTGAAAACAGGTCTGTCATTTATTCATTCAATCAATGCAATTTTTATTGAAAAAAAAAAAAAAAAAAAAAAAAAAAAAAAACTATGCATGAAAAGAATACGATCAAAAAGAAACCTATTGTTACAAATCTTGTAAATAGTTGTTGTTTTTCCTGCCTTGTATCATTTTCATTAGTTTTGGTTTTATCTGACGTCATGTTGCAAAAGTATCTGAAGATATCACTTTTATCACTTGTATACCGGCCTTGTAACGTTTTGTAGTTTTTACACTTGCCCTGCATTTAATAAGCGTGACGACATTTTTCGCTCGGAGTGTTTTCTTTTTTTTTTCTTTTTATTGCTAGAACTTTCTCAATGGATTATTTCAAGTTATGAATGAAACAAAATATTCCGGGTTTTTCTAGAATATTATGGACATTTCTTTCCGTGTATAAATAGCTGGCCTTGAACACAAGTCAGTCAGTTGTTTTCAGATTTGATCTGGTGACTCGTTTTTATTCGCTTTGAGCGGATGGTTGTTTTGCTTTTGTAATTGCTTAATTACTGTTCACGTTAGATACGTGGTGCTGAATTACTGTTGAGAGTACAGTGTACTGTTTGCTGCTTAATTGCTGATGTTTAGCAATTGTTTTCTGCTCTTATTGTAAATAGTGTACATACTTGTAAATAAATTTATAGTTAATTCCTCAAGATTGGAATGCTCATTTGAAGAAAGTTGAAGGTGCTACGGACTCGTTACACTATTTTTATAAAAAAAATCTGTTCTTTCTGGTGTTACTGACGAAAGGAAGATTGAAAGTGGCAAACTTCATCTATAACTAGTTGAAAAACGGCAATTTTCCCCGTGAAATATTTTAATAGCCCCTTTGGATGACAAAATATTTTATAAAATGAATATTCAACTCTGCAATTGTAACCTGTTCAAAACAAGTACTTTGAGAAAAGAATTACGAAGTTCGAGCTTTTGCTTTATTTTTGTTTAGATTTTATGTCACCTTAAAATCTAGGAAGGAAAATTTCCACCACGCTTCTCAACAGGTTGCATGATTGCTACACAAAAGCTTATGAGCTCAAATTCACAAAAATACTTGACCGTATTAGCAACGTTTTTCACTTTAAGCTCTTCACGTTTCAGGCTTAGTGTGATAAACTTTTAGCCTAAATATAGTAATTCGTTTCAAAGCAGACCCGCCATTTTGGAGCCCTTTTTTTAGGGATCCTAGATTCTCAGGATTTGGGGCTTGGAAGCAGAAAATTTGAACATGTTAGTTTCAATACATGTTTTTACCTCCATAAAGTTTCGTCCAAATCGGAGGTAATCGGAGTCGACATGTTTTTCAGTGACACCGACTCCTTAGGTCCAAAATCCATCCGACTCCGACTCCACAGCCCTGGTTTAATATACCTAGTAGTTAAGACTTGGCTGATGTGTGTATCTTAAAACTGGCCTGCAGTCGCGGACCAGTAGATGCCAGACACTTTTGTCCCATGGGCTATAAGTTTGGAGACCCCTGTATTCAGTTGTTACGTACAGCAGAAAGAATATTTACGTCTCAAATGGTATCAAAAAACCCTAATGCAAGTTTGATTAGCTCTGGGAGTAATTCCTTCTAATGGGTGTAAACAGGATTCACGTTAGAGAGAAGCAAGCAGAGGCGCTAGCACAGGGGCCCGGCAGGGGAGGGGCGTTCTAAGCCCGAAGCAGTTAAAATTATATGTTTTTTTTTCGAGCCATATTTTTTTGTGGGAGTAAAATAAGAATAGTTTCGATACAAACGTCTAATTGTTGAAAATAAATACTTTATTGTAAAAAGCGCACACACACAAAAAAAAGTGGTAAAAAGTCATCAAAAATCTAAATTTTTTTTGGGGAGGGTGGGAAGTTTTACTTATATTTTAAGATCCGTTTTCTTGCAAAAGAAATTACCCCAAGGTAACGCTGCAGTGTGATGAATCTATTATTTTTTAGCCGGTCAAATTCAAAACTATCGGTTTGTTAAAGTATTGATGCTTCTCTAAAGCGGAAAGTGAACATAATTACTAAGAAAAGAGGGGAAAAACGTGCACGTGTACAAAAGCGAATTAATTCAAAGAGGACGAAAAGTAGGTCTCTTTAATACTATTTGCACATTGCACAGTTACAAAAATAAAAACTTCTCTTAGGAAGTTTCTTTTTCTTGAACTTTATTGTACGTAATTTAGAAAGTTCTTCTTTGGTTGTACTTTTTTGTCATGTTCGTGGCTAATAAATATTGTAGTGCTGCCATCTATCAAATAAAAAAACATTCAGACCGTTTTCTTAAAGGAAAAGGTTTAAAAAAAGGAGAAAAAAGAGTAAACTCTATGTCAGAGTATTGCAATAAAATTCAAGTAAAAAGTCATTTATCCCTTTTTAGAGTGTAGTTATTTTTCTTTTCCTGTTTTTTTTTTCGCATTGGAAAAAAACTTTTTGTAGAACATTTTATATTATTCAAAAACTGAAGAATTAAAAGAAAAAAAATTAAACTAGATTAAATGAAATCGTATTCTAAATAAATTCATGTGCATAGCAGCTATAAATTACGAGTATAATCAGACTGGCTAAAACGTTTGAGTATGCATATGCTAGTTGGCATTTTTTTAAAAATTTGTTTTCATGCTAATATTAGAATTTTAGAGGAAAAAGTCTAGTCTCAATTTCGCGTAATGAAGCAATATGCTTCGCTAATTTAGAGAAAATCAGAATTAATGGGTTTGAAATTAGTTTTAACGCTTCCATTTTATTTCAGCAGTAGAAAATTCAACTGTATTTCTTTCTTATTTCATATTTTATTGTTTGGAAGTTAAAAAGGTAGAATACACTTGTATCAATATTTTATTAAAGCAAGGACAGGATTTATCTCATGGGTAGTCTTGACATGTATCTTCTCTCTTCATCCTCTGATTTTGCTAAAATTAAGTACAGTCAAGCCTTGTTACTGTGAAGTTCACGGGACCATGATAATTATTTCATATTAACCGAATTTCTTCTTTTCCAATAAATTATTAAGTGCTTGTTAACTCACGGGACTAAAAAAGTATTTCATATTAAGGGCTGTTGATAAGTGATGTTACGCTTTGATTAGGGAATTGGGGGGCGGGGAGTTCGTGAAATAGTGACAGTTTGCGACAAGGGAGAGGGAAGGGTAAGAAGAAGTGTGACATCATGCATTTCTTTTAATAAGAATATGTTAATAAAAAATGGCGTGACATGTGGTAAAGAGGAGGGGTAACAAGTACTGTGACATCACGCATTTATATAAGAATATGTTAATGAAAAATGGCGTGGCATGTGACAAGGGGGAGGGGGTAACAAGAAGTGTGACATCACGCATTTTTATAAGAATGTTAATGAAAAATGGCGTGACAAGGAGAGAGGGGGTAAGATTAGGTGTGACACTTTGTAAAAGGGAGGAGGGGTCAAAAATCTTGGGAAAAAAATGTGTAAGATCATCTATGGACAGCCCCTTAAGCGATATAATACGCTAAGAAATTTTGCGTCAACGAAGTTTGACTGTATTAGTAATGCATAAATTGGGTGTTTTTATTTATTTGTTCATTTTTTAATATTTGCATACGGGTATTACGTCTGTAGAAAGTAAGAAAGCTGCGTAAATTGAAAAAGAAAAATACTCAGTTTTGAAGCATTTTTATTGATATGATTAAAAATGAAGCAAACATACAGTATCTGGAAAGATAATTTTGTAAAATTCCATTTTGCAATGACCGCCGTTCAGTAAACACATTGGCTAGCTGAATCCTCTGCTTAATGTAATCGAAAACCTGAGAACAAAGGAAAATGCGAATGATCATTGAAATTCCATCGCTTTCAATCATCCCCAGTTGAAGTATAAGATAAGAATTAAAACTAAAATCCTATTTTCCTAGATCTTAATTTCATTACAAGTTATTGGAGAGTAGGTGGATTTTATTCTTCGACTTTTATTCAACGTTTAGCTTTGTTCCTACTTATCATACATTTTTCTAGACTTCTTTAGGTTATTCAAAATCAAAAGTCGGCAGCACACATTGCTAAGCGATATGAACGTTCTCTTTCTCTCGTCATCTTTCTTCTGGCGTTATTCCGAATCAAATAGCGTCAGTATATTATTAAAAAATATGATTTTTATCACTGACTTTATTCAAACCAAAATGTGGCAGCACATCTTGCTGAAGATTATGAGATTTCTCTCTCTCACTTTGTCTACTTTAATCCTTTATTTCAAACTAAAAAGCGTCAGTACGTTTTGTGAAAGATTATGACAATTTTCTCTCCCCTCGTTTGTTTTAATCCTTTATTTTAAACTAAAAGGGGATAGCACATTTTGTGAAAAAGTATAACAATTCTTTCACCTACTTTAATCTTTTATTTCAAACTAAAAGGCGGTATTACATTTTGTGAAAGAATATGACAATATTTTCTCACTTTATCTACCTTCTGTTATTCTAAACCAAAAGATGCCTACGAAGATGATCAAGGTAACGGGAAATGGATCTGATGCGAGCATGAAACTTAGGTATGGTTTCGATGAAACTGTGGAAAGTTTCCTAAAAAAAAAAACGTTGGACTGGCTTCCAAGTTTAAGTTTGAATTGCTTAAAACTTCCATGAGGTTGAAATTGTGTTGTCGCTTCAAATTTCTGGCAATAAGTTCATGCATTAGAAATTATTTATCGAATCGTATGAAACTATAAAATAAACTGCTTGCAGTTAAACATGCTTGAAATTAACAATTTTAGTAGAACACATCTTTTGTTGTAATTTTAACTTATTTTTTTTTCCATTCAGTACTTGAATTTTTACAGAATCCTTTTTCAATTCAAAATTTTCAAGGGAGAATTTTTTTTGCGCAAAATCTTAAATTAAAAAAAAAAAAAAAAAATAGAATGTAGAGAGTAAAAACTAAAAGGTTTGCTCAATTTTTCTTTCACTCGGCCGTTAATTAAATCCTTCTTCTATTGTAATTTGCAAGACCAATGTGAGCGTACAAAACGAAGGTCACCGCATTTAAAAATTACTCGCACTTACAATATAACGAAATTATTACACTACAGATGTTACAATTAAATTTCCACAATTCAACACCATGAAGCAAAATACACATTTCGATAATTTCTCCACAAATATTTTCACTCGCTGTTTTGTTCGACAAAACACATATGGTTTTACTGAATACACTAATGAAAGAAAATGGTTGTGAAAAATCTTAAATTAAAATGTGTCATCACATGACGTTCATACATATATATGGCTGTGATAATCTGGCTTAAGAGTAAAAGGTGAAAACATCTGCTTTGACACAAAATGAATAATTTTAAGAAATAACCTTCTTTCAGATGTTCTATAAAAATAATGGAGAATTAGTTATAACGAGCCCTAAAAAACTGGTCAACTCTTGCAATGTGAGTTGTGAGACTATAGTTCCATTAAACATGGAAACATTTAATTTATTTATGGCAAAAATACTGATTAGGAATGAATTCTGCTAGTGTAATGAATGAATTTGGTTTATTCTCAAATACATACTCGAATCGAGAGTTCAGTTTTCGTTCTTAAAATTATGTTATTTATCATTGTAAAATCTGGCAAATGCCAATAGAGAGAAAAAAATGAAAGAAACCAAAGGAAAATTGTAAGTTAGATGAATATCATTACTTTATGCCTGAGGGTATAAAAAATGCGTACGGCATCTTATTCCGGCATTAATAATTACACAGGCCAACGATGAAAAAACTTTTTTAATGAAAATACCTTATTCTTATGTTGTTTAGGTTGCTGAATCCAAATATGATGCTTAAAAAGTTGTATCACCCACCATTTATTCACATTTTATAATTACATTCATGAAATAAAGAAACATTTTTAGAATTTAACAGCTTTTTCATAGTTAAGATAACATGAAAAAATAGGTCTAATGAACAAAGATGATGTTGGCAGCACTGCTGAAACACATGCTACAACATGATGGGGGATTACTGTTGGTCACTTCACCGGGAAGTTCAGCAAGCTATTCATCGCAGGAAAAGCTACACAAGAAGCTTCAAGGAAAAAAGGGAAAGAAAATATAAAGCAATTCCAGTTGACAAGTGAACCTTGTATCATCACATAAAATTACTATTCCAAGTATTTTACTGTAAATACAAACCATTTTTACGATTCTACAGTGTTTCATTGATTTCCCTATATACTGTAAATGGGTATTAGACTATATAATAAAATACATTTTGCTTGGAAACTAAGGGTGATACATAAAAACTACAAGCAGATTTGGATTCAGCACATAAAAATCTATCAAGATCAGCTATTAAAATTAAAAAAGTTTTCAAAAAGGTTTTTTTTGTTGGCCTGTGTTATTTCAGTTTATTTTCTTCAAGCATGACCACTTTTGAAAAAAAAATTAGTGGACTGAGGAAAGGGAGGGGAGTGGATAAGTATATGTTGGTATTCTATACCGTAATTTAGTATTTTCATCATTTACAAGTTATTTAAAAATTTAGTGTTGAAAATTGTGTTTTAATAAAATATTTATCCGTATTTTTTCGAGTTTGAAGCGGGGAAAAAAAAACCTACTTTCTTGCTTAGAACTAAAAACTTGGAGAGAAAAAAAAAACTTCCTGAAGTACCTTTCTCAGGAATTTCATGCCCTCTCCCCTCTAAAAATTTGTTTCAACTAATCAAGTAACTAAGGATTGTAAAATTAAAAGGATAAGGTGGGGGTACCTAGGACCTATTTTTATTATTTACCTTTTAAGTTTATATTCAATGGCAAATAAAATAATAAAATAATTTTTCTCTTTATAGTCCATTAGCCTTTCACATATAACGTTTTTTTCTCGAGTTTTCGAGTTTTAATTCAAGACCTTTGATTAAAGTTGAACTTGGCTTAAATTAATATATATATATATATATATATATATATATATATATATATATATATATATATATATATATATATATATATATATATATATATATATATATATTTATTGCATTAATACTTTTTTTTTTTTACAAATGCAGAGCTTTTCTCCAGATTTTGGGCTCGTTACTAGTACTCCCAAGAAAGCAATAAATAAAGCTCAATTAAGAACAAAAGGAGGGTCCTCTACCTAACTTGCATTTACAGTGGCTTTTTACACTAGTATAACTATTTGAAATTGACCGCAAGTATATGAAATCCCCGGGATCAAGCGTCTAGAGCGTTTATCTCTAAGAATCTAAGCACTCATATTTTAACATCACAGCATTGAATATAAAATCTCAATATAACAATCAAATATCTATATTATATCATTATACATTTGTAAGCCACACCTTGGATCCTTTCTGTCTTCACTCATGTATTTCTAATGTCGTATAATGATATATATGCATGTATCATGTATTTACAAAAATTTGTTTTCACTTGGTGTCTTTGTGTAAAAGTGTTACATTGTAAAAATTTCAAGGGATCTAATGGAAACTGTTTATGCAATGAACTTGTATAAAACATCTTTACAAATATGCTTGAATGATAGTTATCACGTGAAAGACAGTATAGTCATTATATAAATAAATCTATACTGTCTTGGTGATGTAAAAAGAAATTACTTTTGCTGTGCAAATCATGTTCTTAAAGTATCCGACTACGAATGAAAAATTTAAATCAGCTAACTCAAAAACGTGATAAAAATACTTTTTGTGCATTTTGAATTGCCTATGCCTTTCTGAACACTAGTTATTTTCGATTAAAAAAATATGTATCCATTTGAAAAATTTTAGGTTTAAAATGGTAATTTTCAAATAAATACTTCTTAAAAATATATTTATAACGTTATTATGTAACAAAACGTCTCAATTTAGTTCGAATCAATGAAAATTTATTTTTTGTTATTACTCTTTTATTGGTCATAGGAAGGGAAAAAACAGAAAATATTTTTTATATTTGTAAAATTTCGTTTGATTTTGATAGCTGTTACATTCGGTGAATTAAGAAGTTATCTATGAAAAGTTATACTCAATGCTTATGGCTCTTTTTACGAATGAACATTAACTATACGAATGTTCATTAACTATAGTTTTCAATTATTGTAACTTTCGTTATATCGAGTGGTCTTTATATCGAGTAATTAGAGCTTCAGAGCCTGTTTCTGGTTTCTTTGAGGGGCAATCAACGAATGTATTCATCTGTTATTACGTCAAGTACCGCAGTCTGCTCTTGCTAATTGGTCGAATCATCAAATGACAACGTCTACTTCGATGTCAAGTTCAGGAAACTAAAAACATTCTTTAATCGTCGCGTCGCTCTACCGAATAAGTGTGTTTAAGAGAAACTCATCAGAAATTATAAAAAGAAATCTGGATTTTAAATCGTGCGATAAATAAATTTCTGAATGAGGCATTTTTTATGAACATTTTTATACAAAGCGATGAAAATATGTTGTTTTTCAATAGTAGCAATACATAGTAGTAATAACAGTGGCAAGTAAACAAATAAATAATTAAATAATAGCACCAGTGATAATATTAATTATAATAATAAATTAATAGTGATGATGATAATTCTATCAAGAATTAATTTGATCGAAAAGCTTTGTATCAAATATGAGTATACTAACTTCCTGCAGCCTTTTTTTTAATCATAGTAGTTCGTAATTATGAAGATAATGGTAAAAAAAATGTAATTGAAAAAAAATTAAATACCGCTAGAAAATATATTATTATTAATAATAACTAGCAAATAATGCTAATAAGAACAACAACAGTGATTATACTATCATTAAAATAAACATAAATACACTTAAAAAGATGTTGATTATGAGGCGGAGAAGAAAAATTATAGTTATAAGATTTTAGAAATTTCTCGGAATGTAAGTCAAGTGTTTAAATTACTTCTTAATGCTTGAAACTTGATTAAAACAATTTGTATGAAATATGAGTATGTGAAGTTGACGCGGTCTTGCTTTTCAATAATTGTAATACAAAATGATGATAAATAAATAAAGGGAAAAAAAAGACTGACATTTTCATTTTAAATATTAATAAATAAATAAATTACATATAATATTAGTAACAACAACGATAATAATCTTATTAAAAGAATATATCATATAGATGATGACTTTAAGAGTTATTGTTAATAAGAATTTAGAAATTTAACGGAACATAGTCAAATGCGTTAAGAATTGTTCTTAATGGTTGAAACTGGGTCAAGAAATTTTATCAAATGTGAGTATACTGAGTCGATGAGGGCTTGTTTTTCAATAATAGCAGTAGTGCGTCATCGATGGCAATGCTTTCGAAACATGTTTTTTTTTTTTTTTTTTTTTTTTTTTTTTTTTTTTTAACATCGATGTTTTGTGTCCGATATTTCTTCGATGCCGATGTTTTATACTTGAATTGAAAAGATTTTAAAATAAGTTTATGAAAGTGAACGCAGGGTAGATTGAGGGAAGACGCCGTATTTGTGGAAGATGTCGTATCACGTATTTCACTCACAAGCATAGACAAAAGCAGCTTGACTGTCAGTCAGAATGAAGGAGCATACATATTAAGAGTATACACAAAGTTGATTAACCACAGGTTTAAGAGTAGGGGGGGGGTAATAGGGTTTTGTTTTTACCTTTCTAATGAAATCTTGTCTAATGCCTTGGGGAAGTCGACGAATATGTATTTGGGCTCAGATGTCGCAGTTTTTCGATACGTCCTACAAAAGGAAATAATTTTACTCGAAACATAGACCTAGAAAAATACACTGAAACGTCGGAGAAATGTGATTAGGTAAAACACTTTGTATACAGCAGTTCGCCCCATACATCGTGTCCCCAAGCGCAATACGTATTTCGGCATTTTACCCCAAAATTGGAGTAAGATGCCGAAATACAAACGCTTTGAAATTATTTATTTTTGGAGGTAAAAGAATATTTTTCAAAGCGAAGCATATTTTTTTACCTATTACAAAATTCAATATTTTGTTGATAAATTGCTTGGTTAATACATGTAATAAAACAAATGCGCTATTTTATGTAAAGAAAATTTGAAAACTACGGCGTCTTCCCCAATCTAACCTAATAACAAAAACTACAACATGAATAAATTTTCACAACATCCATCCCATTGGATTAAGTTTTCTATTATCAGTAGTCTGTGAAGAAGTATTCTTACATCGAGAAAAGTTAACAATTCTTTTTTTCATTATTTTGTTAACTAAAATACTGAAAGTTTTTGCAGTTCTACCCTGTTTCTAATTTTTACACAGTAAGTTATTTAATGTAAAATTATAATTTCCCTATTTGAATTAATATGTACCACATTTCAAGTAGCAACACAGATTAAAACTTGCTATAAATATTTAAAAATCAATGAATACATTCTGTGCTTTAAAAATACTTCGTACAATTCAATTCGGTAGAAAATCTTCTTAGAACATAACTTTTATCGAATGCTTCTATTTTATTTATTTATTTATTTTGTTTATCCTTTTTTAGTTTTTGTGTTACCTAGTCTTAAAAATATTACCTAATTTCTCTAATTAGTTCGCGTTTATTTAGACCTTGTATTCCTCGAGTGGAACAATTGAAAATATTACAAAATTATTCCGATTAGTTTATTCAGATTTCCAGTGTCTTGTCCATTAAAAATATGTATGAGTTACTCACTTTTTATTACTTGAATTAAAATTAAGGATTTTTTTATTATGCATTTATATTACCATTACTGTTTTTATTATTGACTTTGATTAAATAAAGCATATAAATACCTTTCTGCAATAAATGTAAAGTATAAATACAACGTTAAAAAAAAAATCCCTGCGTATTTGTGCTTTTTCAACGTTGTATTTATACTTTACTTTGATTAGATAGTTCAAAATCTTAGACATAAACTATAAAATACAGGTTATGTATTCATTTTTTCTTTTAAAAGTATTTGCTTGAGTTTATGAGACTTAAAATGCAGGTGAAAAGATCGATGTTACAAAATATCGATGTTTTTGGGGCGATGTATCGATACCATCGATGTTTTAATTTTGAACATAGATGCGTTTCATCGATGTCGTATCACTAATAATTATCATAATAATTTTGGATAACTAAGTGACTGATAAAAATATAAATAAAGAATGAAATAAATTAGAATAACAGTAAGGGATATTATTATTAATAAACAAAAAATAAATGAATAATTATCAGTAGTAATACTACAAGTAATAAAAATATTATTAAAAATAATAAATTAATGACGATAATGATATAAAGAAAGATATTTATAGTATAATAGGACTTTAGAAATTTCTCAAACACTCTGGAATGCTTTAAGAATATGTCACAACACTTGAAACTTCAAAAAGTTTACATAAAATGTGAGGGTGATGGCGGCGATTTAGTTTTTCAATAATAATGACACAAAACTATAATCGACATTATTTGCACTTTTTAAAGCCGGGAAAATATTCCTTGACATTTTTTGAGAGTGAAATTTGTTTTGAACTAGTGAAATATACGATAACAGAGCACATTTTAGTGTTCAATTGAATGAAAAGGCTAGGGATGAAATGAAAATGGTAGGGAAAGAAGAGATAAATATAAGTTTTAACATTCAGAATTGTCGACATTTTTGCCTATAAAAAATAACGAAACTCAAAAATATTGTTCAAGAAACACCTTTATTTTTTCATTTTCTAAGATACTAAATTTTTGCTCAAATTACGAAGCGTGAAATACATTTTTGAGGCATATTTCCGAATTTCAATGAACGAATTTGAATATGCGGGAAATACTCTTGTAAAGGCATTAAAAATAGCTTATAGTAATGATATTAATAAGGGTTAAAAAAAAAGAAAATATATTATTAACAGTAAATAATGAAATAAAAATATTAACAGTGAAAAAAAGTCACAATATTATTATTAGAAACAATAAATAATCAAATGCAAAATGATGTGGTGATGATATCTGTATATATAAAATCTTATGCGTGTCGCAAAAGGAGCCTTCATTTGTTTCTTTCCGTTGGCAACGATCAGCGAACTTCAAGCGATTAGCTTACTTCAAGCGTTTAGGCATCCGTCGTCATTCGACAATTTCGCTGTCTACGTTATTTGCTTACTCGCTTCTAACTTTTGATACTCACCTATTTTTTAGGATGAAACGCTTGTATGTGGCGGAAAATGAGCCTTTAATTGTTTCTTCCCATTGCCAACAATCAGCTTATTTACGATTATTGTTTATGTTCTAGCCTACTCGCTTTTGTGTGTGATGCAGGAGCTTTCTGATATTAGAATGGGTGTTTTTAAGAGCACTAGAATATAACTTACGTAGGGGAGAGCAGCGAACTGGCAAGTCTTTTGATCAAATAATGCTAGACAAATATTGTTGTGGCCGGTGAGCGAGCGTAGCAGTTCCGGGGGTTGGCGAGCATAAGCGAGCAATGAATTGATCAATAAAAATTAAGGAATATCACAGATCGTAGTCGAATGCTTTAAGAATGTATCAGAATGTTTGAAACTTGGTAAAAAAAAACTTTGTATCAAATGTGATTATGCTAAGTTGATGCTGAATCATCAGCCCCTATGACCGAAAGTTACGCATTTAATGATTATCACAGGTAAATAAGTTAAATTTCAGCTCTGTGAAGCTGTCGTGAGAAACTTCAACCTTCATTTTGAATGAAAAAAACAAAAAAAAGGCATTTATTGGGAAAACTTTGAAGATTCTGGTAAACCACAATCCACTCGATCTTAACACAAGTCACATAATTAGCAATTCACAAAAAAAAAAAAAAATCATATTTGCAGTAATTATTGTGTGTAACTTAAGACAGCGCTCAATTAAACATAATAAAATTCTTGCACATAGCGTTTAAGAATAACTTTCCCGTAAAGTAATGCCACAAGAATCGATTGCAATACTGAACCAGAAATACAGCTCCAGTTCTCTGCATTTTTAAATTTGATATAACTGATTATAGATATAATATCGGTATTCATTCGAACAGTTTCAAAAAAGGAGCAAAACATTTCTTGCTTCGTTACCATACTTCATATTTTAATACAAAAAAAAAAAAAAAAAACTATAAAAGGATAAACCTTTTTATTACAAACAAATATTAATTAAAAGATCATAATAATTTGACATTAGAATAGATATATACAGGGTGTCTACTCCAATCGTAGCACAATAGCTAATTTCTAAACCGTTAGAGATAAGCATAAGCATATAGTTCCAGTTAGAAAGATTCTTTAAGTTATGGGGAAATTTGTGTCAAATACTTCAATTTTGAAAAACTTTGAAAATTTAACTTTCATACAGCCCCAAGTCCTAGCAATCATGTTTATTGAAACATTCTTGAGTCTCTAACATTTAAAACTAAAAGAATCCCTTTTCTACGACAAAAAATGACCTAGTTATGACGTTTTAAAAAACTCTATTTTATAAGATTTTGTGACGTCATCGAGATATTTCTTAAGGGCCCGTATACGTATTGAGAAAGTGTGTTAACTGGTGTACATTTATTTTGATTCTTTACATCCGGGGGGCATTATTGATGAATGAAAAGACTTGGTCACAGGGCCGTCATTTCAAGTTTTTCCAGGGGGGGGGGAGAGCAAAGGGTACAAAAACCATGCAATTTCATCGGAAAACATAAAAACCAAGCCACCTTATATGTAAATTGATTTCACAAAGCCAGTGGGGGGGCAATTGACCCCCCCTAAATGACGGGCCTGCTTGGTCAGTACTAATTATAAGCTCAAAAGCTATTTATGCTTAGCTTTAAACAATCACTCTCGGTGACCAATCACTCTTGGTGGTTGGTTAACTGAACGTGCGTGATGGAATGAACGTGATTGAAATACTTAACATGATCGCGTGATTGGAGGTGACTGATGGAATGAACAAGATTAAAAAATGAACGTGAACGATAATTTGACGTGGTTGATTTAATGAATGTGATTGGTTTACTGAACCTAATTACGTGATTGAACATGACTAATGAAATGAAAGTGATTGATGTATTGAACGTGACCAATAGTTTCACGAATTTAATGAACGTGGTTGGTTTACTAAACGTGACTGAGATTGAACGTGCCTGATGGAATGAACGTGGTTGATATTATGAACGGGAAGGATTATTTGATACTGTTGATTTAATGGGCGTTATTACTTAATTAAACGTGACTAATGAAATGAACGTGATTGATCTAATAAACGTGAATGATGATGTGACGCAGTTGATTAAATGAACGTGATTAACCCATTTATGTCCAAGTTTTTGTTAACAATTTTTTCAATTTTTATCTGCTTAAAACTAAATAGCGGCGTAAAATAGATCGCCGTTGCCATATTTATTAAGTTATTTAACGTCCTGTTTATGGGACACTAGGCAGATATGTATACAAAATACGACCTTACTTGACTTTACTTTTGCAAAGTAACTTTACAGAAGGCATCTGTGATCAATTTTAAGCAAATGATTTTAAAATAGTTTAATTTTATGTAAAATAAGGTCGCAAAAAAAAAAAAAAACTTTTTTTCTGTGACTGCCCATGCTGGATCGTTGCTTGACTGATTTGTCTGAAAATAGCTGTCAATAAATAAACTCTGATGTCCAACTAGTGGTTCTATCTGGTTTTCTCAAGAAAAAGGACTATTTAACTTGTGAAAAACAGCTTTAGTAAAATGATATACCCATTACAGGTTTTTGTATGCAGTAACTAACAAGCGTCCCGTTTTTAAGCTACTGGGCATAAATGGGTTAATGAATGTCATTGGAGCACTCAACGTGATTGAGTCATTTAACATGACTAAAATGAACGTGATTGAACGTGACTGCTTTAATGAACGTGATTGAAACTGAATGAAGGAATGAATGTTATTGATATAATGAACGTGCATGATAATTTGACGTGGTTAATTTAATGAATGAGATTGGTTTACTGAACGTGATTGCGTGATTGAATATGACTAATGAAATGAAAGTGATTGATATAATGAACGTGAACAATGGTTTAACGTGATCGATTTAATGAACGTGGTTGGTTTACTAAACGTAAATGATGGAATGAACTTGGTTGATATAATGATCGGGAAGGATTGTTTGATACTGTTGATTTACTGGACGTGATTGCGTGATTGAACGTGACTAATGAAATGAACGTGATTGGTCTAATGAACGTGATTAATGAAAGTAATTGGTTCACTTGAGTCATTGAACATGACTGAAATGAACGTGAATGCTGGAATGAACGTGATTGAACGGGAATGATGGAATGAACGTGATTGATATCATGAACATGAATGATAATTTGGCGTGGCTGATTTAATGAATGAGATTGGTTTTCTGAACGTGATTGCGTGATTGAACATGACTAATCAAATGAAATTGATTGATATAATGAACGTGAACAATGGTTTCACGTGGTCGATTTAATGAACGTGGTTAGTTTACGAAACGTAACCGTGTGATTAAACGTGACTAATGAAATAAACGTGGTTGATCTAATCAACGGGGACAATTATTTGATACTGTTGTTTCAATGGATGTGATTGCGTGATTAAACATGACTAATGAAATGAACGTGATTGATCTAATGATCGTGAATGATGATTTGACGCAGTTGACTAAATAAACGTGAATAATGAATGTGATTGGTTCACTGAAAGTGATTGAGTCATTGAGCATGACTAGAGATGTAAAATTTCCGGAAATTTTGAAGTGATGGAAAAAAACCGGTTTTTTTCCTGTTTTTTTCCGGAAAAATTGGAAAAAAATGAAAAATTGACTTTTTTACAATTAAAAAGAGCGTTTTTTAATAGTTTTGTTTTTCTTGGACTATTTAAAAGGTTAATCATTAAAAAATATGTGGAATCAACACATATTAATTTTCCTGCTGGCAGAAATACGCATAATTAGGTAGGTTTCAATAGGAAAAAAAATAGCCTTTCTGTTTTATGACTCAAAGCTTTCTTAGTCAAACCCCACAAATGAATCATATCGTCATTTCACTGTTAATAATGGATAAAGTGTGTCTAACCCTTACAATTAAATTTTCTACTTTAGACTGCTTTTTAAACTTAAAATAATAATTAGATACTTTCAAACATCAATAATAGTGTTTGAAAGAAAAATCAGAATGATTTTTCTCCCTTGCAATATAACCTCACTATCTAAAAATGAAAACTATTGAGTTCTGGTTTTTCCCCACCCAATCTAAATCCAAATAAAAATTAAATGACTTTTTTTTAACCTTTCTAATAGAAAACTATAAACTGCGTAATGGTTTCTAAACCTGAACAAAATTTAAACTTACTGCACTGCCTTGCTAAGCACAATAGTCGTACCCCAACGTTTCAACAAAACCAGAGTTATTAACCAGAGGTTGCTCTCTGTTTCGTATGTGTTATTAATAAAATGTTTTGTAGTCATTTGTAATTGGAAACTTCTTTTTTTAATCTGCTGAATAAAAAGTCATCACAACAAAATATATGGAGGCGCAGCTCTTTAAAATGCAATATCTCAGTTTGAGCTCAATTGCAGATTCTACTATGTGCTTAGCATGCACGACAATATACATTTAGTTCGCATAGTCAGCGAAAACCTCGTTCTGTGGCTGTTTCAGTGGAGATATGTAATTTTTCAAAAGAAATAATTTATGTACTTTTAATATCAAAAATACACTAATAGTAGGCCAATTATAAAATCTGTTGTGTTTACAAAAGTTGGAATTTAATCAAAATTATTTTTTCACCTAATTGAGCAGTGGTTCACTTATTACAAAATATTAAAATGTGTTTTTAACATAAATTTCTGTACTTATTTACTATTGCTTTAACATTTTCAATTAAAAATCGTGCTGTCCTAGCAGTGGCGTATCCAGGAATTGATTTTGGGGGGTGCACATCGAACATCGACATTGTGATGAGAAAGGAAAAAAATCAAGAAAAATGGTGAAACTTTAAAAACGCAGTATTTTAATTTAATTTTTTCTATTGAACGTTGCTCAAAGATTGTTTTTTTTTTTACAAAAATTAATATCATGCAAGAACAATAAGGCGCGGTACATCGCTCATTTTTCTCTCACATTTTCACAATTACAGAATGACAATTAATTTTGCTTCTTATTGTCGAAAACAAGTATTTTTCATTGAAAAAACCTGAAGCATATTTACATGAAGGTTACATGTTTTTTCAAAATTCGGTGCCACCATTTTTTATAGTCTTACAAAATCTTGGGGGGTGCATTGGTCCCTTGGCACCCCCCCTGGATACGCCACTGTGTCCTAGAGTAGAGAACGTAATGTTTATAAAATGGCCAATATTCAAGTATTTCCTTAAAAACTGGATAAATTTTATTTATCTTTTTTTCTGCTTTCCAAGCTGAAAATTATCGGGGAGTATGACCAGAAATTGAACATTTTAGCACTATTTCAGTATCCAAATTTCATAATTATCCTAAAAAACTAGTATTTTGTACACGATTTTAAAAAAAAATTGCTCTTTGATACCTCTAATGTAATTAAATAAGGAAAAAAAACGAAAATAATGGCTATATGCTTTTGCATCAAGATGTTTAGGGGATTTAAACGAAAAAACAAAAATGCAGGATTCAATAAATTAACGCTTCTAATAATTATACAAACAAAAGATTTTCTAGTCATTTCGTTCTTAAAAACTAAATGGAAAAATTCAATTTTTCCGGAATGGAAATAAACCTCCTCAGAAAAAAACTGAAAAAAACCGGTTTTTTTCCGAAAATTTCCGGTTTTTTCCGCCCATTTTCATCTCTAAGCATGACTGATGAAATGAGCGTGAATGATGAAAAGTAGGTGAATAATAATTTGACACCGTTTTAATTAATGTGACTGGATTACTGAATGTAATTGAGTGATTGAACACGACTAATGAAATGGACGTGATTGATACAATGAACGTGAACGATGGTTTGACGTGGTGATTTAATAAACGTGACTGAGATGAAATGAATGTGGTGGGTTTACTAAACATGACTGCGTGATTGAACGTGACTGATGGAATGAACGTGGTTGATATAATGAACGGAAATGATGACTTAATGGGCGTGATTGCGTGATTGAACGTGACAAATGAAATGAGTGTAATTGATCTCATGAACACGAATGATGGTTTGACGCGGTATATTTAATGAACGTGATTAATGGAATGATCGTGATGATTGCATTAATGAATGTGATTTATTTATTTATTGATAGTGTTCTACAGAACGCGAATACTTAAATGAACGAAAAAAAATAATGAAGGCTAAAGATGGAAGTAACATGAATGATGCAATGAACATGATTAATAAAACACGTGCAATTAGTCATTCAAGTTCATTATATCAATCACGTTCATTCCATCAGTCACCTTCAATCACGCAATCATGGTAAGCAAACCAATCACGTTCATTCCACCGTTCACGTCCAGTCAACCAATCACCGAGAATGATTGGTTAAATAGACGTGTTTAATTGAAGCTAATCATCATGAATAGCCTTTGAGCTTACAATTAGTCCTTGCAAAGCCTTTTCAGCTATTAATAATGCTCCCTGGTGTGAAGAGTCAAAATAACTTTATACCAGTCAACACACTTTCTCAATTCGGGTACAGGTAGTTAAGAGGTCTCTCGATGGCGTCATAAAATCTTTGAAAATCGTGAATTTTCGAAACATCATAACTCGGCCAAATTTTGTGGCAGAAGAGCGCTTTTTGTTTTAGTTTTAAATGTTAGTGAGTCAAGAATGTTTTGCTAAGCATTATTGCTAGGACGGGGGGGGGGGGGGCTGTATAAAAAGTTAAACTCTGTAATTTTTTCAAAATTTGATTTTTTACAAGCAGGTTACAAGCAAGAGAAGAAAAAAAAATATAAGTGCAATGCTAGATCGAGCGATAATGGGAAGTTGAAGCACACGTTTCTTCTAATTTATGAACATAAATGTTATGCATATTTAAATCCTAGGGTTATGAACATTTCGAATTTCGATGCACTAAATCATCGAAGTGGGTCAACTTTAACATTCTCTGAGTATACTCTTGATTTCTGGATTTAATAGGTACAGTAAAAATAAAGAACTACTTTGCTTAAAGTAAATTATTATGAAGTTAAAATTAAACACAACTAACTTTAAAATGTAGCGAGTATGGTGCATTTGCTCTAAATCTTTCCTTATTCTGCTTAGAAGATAGACAATGGTCAGTCTAAAATAAGCATTTGTTAAAATAACCAAAACACTATATATTACTTGGAAAGAAAAAAAATCTCTTTCTGAATCCAGTAGGCAAGTTTTGATTTTTATAAATCTCAAGCAAAATATTATTGCCTAATTTTACTCTAGTTTGTCAGTGATCCATTAAGATAGATATTGCCACTATTATGATGGATATTGAGATAAATAAATATAAGTGTACTATAGAGGAAGAAAAGTAACTGTCAGAATGACCCACCTCGGTAATTTTTCAATATTGGTGCATTTTTTATAAATAAACGCAATGATCCGGCTTAATGCTAGGAGCAGGGATTTTTGACACCATCACTCAGAAACATTGCAACTCTGCAGTTCAGCGATATTATATTTGAACCAACTGGCTTTCCACCTGGTAAGAAGCAAGTCGAAAATTGTACCTGCAATGATCTTTTCATTTTCTCTGTTTGGGGATTTTTCTTATCGTGATTTGTAAATATTGCTATGAATCGGAATTTTGCTCAATGTAGAGCCCATTTACACTGATAAAAATGCCCGATCATTGTAGGTATTTAAAAACCACGAAAAGAAAATTCCTCAAAGATATGTAAATTAGTGGAGCATTGTAGGTAGTATTTTGGGCCAACCAGGTGCAAAGAGGGACAGTCAAAGAAGGTATCGATCAACTTAGAGTTGCAATGCAAACAGGTGTTATTGAAAATCCTTTTTCAGGTCCTTTGCAGTTCTTCCGTAAATGTGCCAGTAAACAGGTCAGTTATATCGAAATTAAACTCACATTTTAAGCTTAATTCAGCTACTGAGTTTAATTAATTCGGGAAACAGTATAGGGAAAGATAACAACGATTATAACCAAAACGTTGCGTCCACCTTTAATGTGAAAGCCTTTTAAACTTATCTATAAAAGTTTTAGAGTTAAAACGCTTCTGACCATGAAATGATTATAAAATCAGTGCACTTATATTCACTCTAATTTAAATTTTTGCTAAGTTAACCCAACCTTCCAAATAAGATAACGATGAATAGATTTATACCAAATCTTAAACAATTACATATCAAAGATACAAAAATATAGAAATATATTTTACATAAATAAACACTTGGGGCGTAAGAAAATATAAAACAATGTCAATGGTCAATAAAATTTAGTGCTTTTTTTTACATACACCTTCTACTGTTTCAAACTTTTACATCATAACTACAGCGATCTAAAGCTTAATTTTAATTAACACTACTTTATGAACTCATCTTTGGACTTAGATGGACGGTGTAGCATTGTTAAAACAAAGTTTAGTCAATTACTGAAACGAAATAACCGTTTTAACATTTTGTTCATGATTATTGTATGTACTAGTACTAAAAATACTAGAAAAAAATTGTAGCTTCATGATCTTCAATTAAACAAACAGGAAAAGCTCGTCCTTTTTTATAAATAATGAAAATAGGTCACACAGAATTTGTAATTTTTTGAATATACAAATAATAAGACTGGGGCTGTGCTAGAGGCAATGGCATCTAAGGAATATCTACAAAAAAACTTAAAATCTGAAACTGAAGCTTTAATGGCCGGCATCAATAAATATAACGCCTTTCCGAGTTTGTAGGCCATGTTTTTAACAGGATGTATTCGGGATGGATCAAGGCCGGGAATCACATGCACATGTAAATCATTAAATTTTTTTACCAGTTTATTAATAATTTATTTATTTATTTTCATTTAGTCATTTATTTATTTATTTATATGTTTACATTTTTGTTGATTTATTTATTCCTCAGTTTATTTATTTATTTATTTAATAATTTAACAATTCAACATTGAAAAAATTGTTAAACTATTTTTACCTTAAAAATGAACTTAATTTTATTTTAAAAACTGAGGGGTGGATTTTTTTGTGATGTCTTGTGTAGTTTTTTAAAAAAATACTTTGTAGTCTGCCGCAGCTTAATTATTATTATTATTTTTTTTTGCCAATGGGTGAGAAAATGCATTCCTTTGCACTTACCTACCAGTACTCGTGGACAAAATGAGATTAAATTTTGTTTTTGAAAGCTATCTTAAAAAATATCGAACATATTTTTTAACTTAAAAATGTGTAATTACAATTATTTTTAATTGTTTTTCTTAAAGTCTGAGGGTCTAATTGCACCCCATTGGTCCCCCTGCAAACACTCATGCCGGAGGGCCGCACCTCGCATTAAGATGCATCTTGCAGTCCAAAGTCTTATGAAATTTTAATACATTTTCTCTGGGACAAATAGAAAAGAAGGCGGATGAACCTTGTGTGTTTAAGGGAGATTAGATTTTTAGCATATCTTCAACTCCCGTAGCAAGGGCGGATCTAGAAATGGTTCAAGGGGGGGGATTGATTTTATTACGTATCTTTTACTTAACATCTCGGTTTACAAATGTTGACCTCATGTGTTTTGGACTTCAATTGCGAAATGTATCCCAAGGAGAGCATTAAACTTCACCTTTGACTAGCATCAAAGATAATCTAAAAATGCCTTTTTTGAACTTAACCCATTAATGCCTGACATTTTTTTTACGAAGATATTTTGTATACTGGTTACAAACAGTGTTTAATGGACAGGAAAAATAATTGAAAAAAATATCATGTAAAAAATTATTTTTTTATTAAGGAAAGAAAAATCTTCCCTTAAAAGTTACGATAGACCTCAGAGGGTACATACTTTTTTTACTAAAATTTTTTTCTGCCTACGATATAATATTTAAAAAGACATTTTATAAGAAGAAATAAAATCAGCAATTAACATAAACTGGGAAGCTGGGAATAACTTTGAAAACTTAGCTTTTTTTCTTGAGATTGTGAACGATGTCATTTTTGATAAAGGTCATATTAAAACTGCTACAGAACACACTTTACAATGGTTATGTGCTGCAATCTGTTAATAACGAATTGAAACAATACCAAGGTACCAATTGAAATACTATTATTTGGTTGACATTTTCATTTTGGGGAAATTCAGACCCTTTTTTGGACCGTCCCTAAAAAGGGACACTAGGCATTAATGGGTTAAATATTGAAAATTTACCAGTAGGAAGTCTCTTAAGGGAGGGGCGATCGCCCCCCATCGCCCCTCCCTTGTATCCTCCACTGGTATTTGCCATGCCTCCAGCTTCAAAAATTACGTGAAAACACGTTTATAATAAAAACCATTAACTAAACGAAGATAAAATATAGGCTTCAACATTTCTTGCAATTTAAACTTGTAACGTTTGCTCAGTTTTTAAAAATTTTTCTTCGACAGATCACATAAGAATCAATAAGAATAGATGTTACATTAAAATAATTATAAGCATTGGATGAATTTCCGAGGAATACATTCTAATACTAATGACTCGGTAATTTTTGATGTCATAGCAATATAAATCTTAATTACAATAATTTAATACACAAAATCTCTCAATCTAAATTCTACCAGAAATTCGGAAAATATTGGACCGGAAAAATATAGTCCATGCATTATATCTGTACTCAAGGTACCTTATATTGCTCTCACATTCTGTGTGAAGAACGCGAAAAATATAAAATTTGAAATCTAATAAAAATAACAAATATCAAATACGCTTGCGATGACACTTTAGTATTTTGTTAGTGAAATACATTTAATAATTTTCTTTATCATTCTTAAGTTGAAGTAGTCTCTGGATATTGGTCGTAAACGACGACTAGAATGAAAAATTCTCTTTCAGTGAGCATTTTTGACCACTTTTGAAAGCTCTGATGGTTTTGTTTGACTAGTTTGGTTACTAAACTATTATACTCATACATAAACCGTTGATTAACTCCAGCTAAATAAATCAAATAATAACCAGCCAAACTGAAAGGTTAATTATTAGCGAACGAAATAATATTAAAGGTTGAGATGTAAGGTTGAGAAAAAAAATTCCATCAGACAACAAAGCATAATTGGAAAAAAAAGTGCGAAGTTAACGAGCAAAGTAAAATTGCTAATATTACTGCTGAAAAACGTTGAGAGAAAAAGTCATATAAAATAAGAAAATAGATTTTAAAAAAATCTCATTACTTCATATTTTAATTACATTCTCTAAATAGTAGAGGCAAAAATTCCTCAATAAGCATTTGGCACCAGCGCATGGGATATCATTTCGCGATCTCTCCCAAAATCACCTTATTCGGTGATATTTGTCTGACGATTCGGCAGATTAAGATACAGTATAGCATTATCGTATTTTTTAAAAATAATACCTAATATTTATAACTAAATGAAAGTATGTGTGCATGTTTATAGTTTATCATTCGGTAAAATTCGGAATTTCATTCAGAAAATTAAAAATCCTCCTCATCTACCGAAAAAAAAAAAAAAAATCTCGGGGTTCACATCACTCCAATTTTGGTTCCATTTCTGGTTCTTCCTGTTCATACATCACGGAATATTGTTCTGGTGGCAATAGAATAGTTCTTAAATTTTTAAGGCTCGTTCAGGAATTATCAAGCATCTTGCACCAATATGAGTCATTTTAGTGGGACATTAACTTCTAAGGGCTTTTGAAGCACGTAGACTCTGTCACTATGAGATAACGATTCTTAATGAGCAACTTTTTAAATATTTTATAAATGTTTTTCACACCTCTCGCCAAATCCATACTCAGCGCGATATTTGGAACAAACCATCACGTCTTTACCTTAACCATCAATTCAAAATATGAACTCCTTCTAATGTAGAGAACATTGTAATCCTGAAAATCACAGAATTTGTGTACAATATAATTACCAACATTTTTAACTTTATCCAACTACACTTCAGGGCTTTTAAAGCCAAGCTCAAAATCAATTAGAGGAACCCTTATAAAAAAAAATGGACTAGAAAGAATGAAACTTCTTGCGTTAGATTTTTATATTCTAAAGCATACACAAAAAAAAATGCTTTTAAATGATTAGCAAGTTTTTAAAACGTATAATAGATAACTTTACTAGGGCTTTTTTTAGAATATCATAAAAACAATTCATAGTTTAATATTCAAACATTAAATTTGAAAAACAAAACAGATATATTGAATTTTGAGAGACATAATAGCCATATGAAAACTAGGATGTTATCTTTTATCATTCATAGTTTTTTAAAAAAGCCCTGATAGAACACAGAAAAAAAAAATTAAACCATCCATTAAACTGACTGGCCAAACACAGAAAAGAAAAAAATCGCTATATCTTGAGCGATTCTAAAATTTTCTAACGCAAGAAGAGTTTTTTAAAAGCGAGTAGCCTTCTGAAAATCATGGACAGCAATTTCACACATAAAAAGAGATTCAAAGTGCTTCTCTTTAGTAGAGACCACAGTTACGTAAATTGTTGGCAATAATGAGATCAGTAACGGCATCAAAAACAAATTGAATGTTGGTGGTGTCAGTGGCACAGGTCATATGAGTATAGATTTCTTTGGTGCTGGATTTGTTCTTCGACTCGAATTGGGCCTGGATATACTGCGCTGCTTCTCCATATTCCTGGGCACCTAATAAAATCAAACAATACGATGCATTACCTCACACTTCAAGAAAAGAAAGTGATATCCGCCGTTTTCATAAATTCCAGGAAGATATTAAATTTTCAGTTCGCTAATAAAATCCTTAAACTTAAAAGTTAAACCTTAAATTATCTTCCTGCCCTATTAACTTCACTAATAAAAAGAGGGACCATTAAAAGCAAAACGGCCATTTTGTCCTGCAAGTGATGCTTCATCTTCCGATTACTCGCGGTTGGGTTATCCACGGTTCGGATTATCCGCGGGTGTTTCACACTTTTGTTTTCTTTTTTTTTATATTGATGATTTGCTGATTGCAGAAAAATACGAATCAGGGACAAACAAATAAGATTTTCAAAAAAAGAAACTTTACTTTTTCTTATTCCAGACAAAAACTGAAATTTTTAGAAAAATTGAAGGCATCAACTATCAGACATCCGTAGACTTTGTCCTGCTTTAAAAAAATGACTCTTAAGTTGCAACTTTTGATTCGTATTTCAGTATAAAAAAAATAAATATTCTAGTTATTTATTTATTTTAAAAAAGTAATTGGTAGGTACATTTTCTTTTGATTTTAAGAAAATCCCCTCAATATGAGAGCAATCTAATATCTTTGTAGTTGAACATTAGTTTGTACTTTAATCAAATCGTTACTTTTAATGACCTCGGTTATATCGCGTTTTTGGATATATCGCGATGATTCGTTGTCTTCCGATAAGCGCGATTTAACGAGGGGTTACTATATTGAGCTTTAAATCTTAAGCCGTTTATTAAAAAAATTCTGAAATTTGAAAGTACTTGGTAATATTGCTACTAAAGTAAGAGTTAGAAGGGGAAAAAGCACTAAATATATAGAATTTAGAAATAAAATATTAAATACCAATGAGTACAGACATTGTTAGAGAAGAAGGCGTTTTAATAACAGGCATAAAATACTTTTAAGTGGGGAGTAAAGTTGATTCGGAACAAAAAGGAAAAAAAAGAAGCATATTTTCGGTTATTTCCTTTTGACGACATTGTTAATACATATTTATTTGTATTATAACTACATAACAAGGTAGCATTTGAAGAATATTCTGTCAAACGTCTCAAAAAAAAAAAAAAAAAAAAAAAAGAAGGAAAGTAGTGCTTCTCATTACTCATCATTGGATCATCTGTAGACAGAAAACCAAAATGCTTATCCTAGTCACAAACATTTTGCGAGTAATAACGAGTTTTTTTCTTTTATTTAGTTTAAGATATTTTAAAATAGCAAAATTTTCAGTTTTTTTAAACGAAAATTCAGAGTATTTTGATTTCTAAATGCTGTAAAAAAAATCTCGCCTTTCGTTTCTGTCAAAATTTATTAATATCTAACATTATCTGGTTTTGTTGATTTTAGATGTGATCCAGGTTTTAGTTGTGAAGGACCGCAATTATTTTTTTTTCAGCTATCCATGAAGAGTCGCTGCCAGCAACTCATTTCTTCATAAAAATTTATGAAATTTTCAGAGAATATTCTTAAAATTTTACTTTATAATGCAGTAAGTATAGAAATAAATATATATGTTACAACTATGTTGCAAAAAAAAAAAAAAAAAAAAAATCCAAAATACGTTTTTTTTTGTACCAAACTAATTTTACTCCGCCATTGAACTAGATACATGTAAAAGGTTTTCCATCATCATAAATTAGTTTTATACAATTATTGTTTCAGAAAAATATTTAAGAAAAATTCAAAATACATTGATAAAAACTTTTACCTTCCATGCAACAACAGTCACGAAAAAAATGACTTGCTTAATAACTCATGCATTAACAAGAAAGCTAAAGCAAAACCTTTGGTCAAACAGTTTTCGAAGCATATGTCATTTAAATCAACATTTTAAATTCATAAATAATTTTACTCACAACTCCGCAGCTTAGTTGTTTTGACGTGTATCCTTTTCCAGGACTCAAAGGATTTATTAGAGTAAAGATATGAAAGTTTATGTGCAAACATGATTCTGTGCAATCAAGGTGATATGCAAGTTCATGCTCAGTCACGAGTTTGTGCAAGCAAAAGTATCAAACACTCTGAAGTCATGCCAAACATGCATTTATTAAATGTAAAACTCTACCTGTATACTCTGGAAAGCAGATAGTGAGGGGGGATTTACGTATTTTCCCCTCGAATAAATCTTTTTTATTTAGAAAGAGAATGACCGATGTCTCAGAAAACCACTTGTTGTTGCAGATGGAATCAAACAGCTTCAAACTCTCGTGCATCCTATTCTGTATTTGCAACAAATTAAAATTAGTATGAGACTATAATTGCCACTTTTATACTTAAACGTTTAAAGTTATCTCAGATAGTAACCATTTTCCAATGATTGGGAAAATACAAATATAAAAATAACTTTTGATATTGTAATGGTGATAACATCTCAAGATTGCTTTCCGTAGTTTTATATATATTGAATTAAACGAGTTTATTGTTGCAGATTAAAAGATTGAGTACTTTTTTAATTTACTCTGTGAACACGTTTAGTGAATCACTGAAGATGTTCGATTATGTTAAAAAAAAATAATAAATGTTTACAATCTCTTCTGGATAATTTCATGTCAAATCACCTAAAATAAATAGACGGCCGTGCCGTCATGTGTCAGATTCTGTTTTTTTTTTTTTTTGCTTTTTTTTGGCGAATAGATATCTATGAGATAAGCTCATATTAATTTTTTTTTAGATTTTTTGAATCAAAATGCAGCGTTGTAGAATTAAAAAAAATTTGATTTTTTCAGAATTTTTCTGTCTCATTTTTGGTATGCATTTAGAAAAATCTCTATAATTTACGTATTTTTCAGTCAATTAAGCTGGTTTAGGTACTGTTTTAAAGCTTATTATTTCTCCTTTCAATATTAACAATAAAAACGAGATTGTGGGAAATAGAAATGTGCCAATAGTTCTCTGAAGTCGGATTTTGTGTTTTTTCGATTGGTATGTTCAATAAGTCATATCTCTAGAGTACCATCTACGAAGTCCACCATATTTTTTTTCTATCATAACAACATCATATTATTTTTGTGTAGGAAAAATTAGGAGGGTGTTTTTTTTTGTTTTTGTTTTGAAATAAAGAAATGTGTTTTTCGAAAACATGAACATCAAGTTTTAAATAGATTAAAAATCTTTGTGAAATTAAAAACACCCTAAAATGTTTAAAAACAATTAAATCTATTACTATCAAAGACTGAAAATTAATTCGTATCGTTCATAACTAAAAATTGTCATTCATTATTGGAAACGTATTGTGCAGCAGTCTTTTGGTCATTTCACTTCAAATCGCACACTGTCATCCGCTATCATGTCTCGGATTTCGTTTTTTTGAGAATAGGTTTTAGAAGGGCTAAAATCTGAATTTTTGACCGCTTTTAGAAATCGATTACTTAGTATGAATTTACAAAAATCACCCTAATTTCTTCACAATTTAACAGCTCAGACTGGTTTAGATCTCATTTTAAAGCTAAATTGTCCGTTCTATATGAACAACAAAAATACTCTACGGAAAGTAGAGTGGTGCCATTCATCATCTAAAGTTAGATTTTATGTTTTTATAACTGGTATTTTTAGTAAGTCATATCTCTGGAGTACAAACTAACACCCATATCATGCTATTTTTTCAAGTATGAAAAAATAATGTTTTTGATATGTTCAAATAATTACAAGGGTGTTTTTTGTTGTTTGAAATTTAAAACAAATAGTTTATTGACTTTTTTTAGCTCAAAAGAGCATTAAATTTATAGAAAAAATAGTTTTAAATTTAAATTTATAGAAAAAATAGTTTTAAATTTAAATTTATAGAAAAAATAGTTTTAAATTTAAATTTATAGAAAAAATAGTTTTAAATTTAAATTTATAGAAAAAATAGTTTTAAATTGAAATTTCTGCAAAATGAGCTTTTTTAAAAAAATTAATAAGCATTAAAAACACCCTTGTAATTATTTGAACGGATCAAGAGCATTTATTATTCTTTCACACTAGAAAAAACAGCATGATGCAGGTGAAGAATGCACCGATAAGAAAATTGGCCGATTACCAATTACCGATTAATCCGTTGAGCCGATTAATGATAAGGATGATTGTTTTTTATACTACCCATTTTACCATCACTGTTTGTTCTTTCTGATACAATTCCGAGTTTAGAAATAGTATGTAAGTTATTTTTGAGAGAAGATTTTTTTTTTCAATTTTCCAAATTTTCCCAAAATAATTTCAAAATGTTATCAAATTTTTTAGAAGCAATTTTCATATTATTGACAATAATATTACATTTAACACATTGTTGATTATGTTAACTGGACATAAAAATTCAAACACAGGGGGGAGGGGAGTTAAATTAGGAGTATTTTTAATTTAAACTTTTCAGTAATTAATAGCGATTTAATTCAAGAATTTTATTCTTTGTGAAAATTTGAGCTGTGTATTTAGCACTGTGCTAAATCAAAAAGTATCGACACATGAAAAATGTTGCAACATTGTCTATCTGTATATTTATTCAAAGTAGGAGAATTAATGCATTAAAAACCTTATAAAAACCTTATATCAAAACCTTATATCAAACCTATATTAACAGTAATAATATAGGATTATTATTACTGTTAATAAATTTTTTCATCATTGTTTCTTAGTGAATATATACTTTAAAGAATAATATTAAAAAAAATATTTTTCCGCCGATTAATCCGCTCGATTTTGCCGATATTAATAATCAGTAAAGTGGCCGATTAATCGGTACTGCTGATTAATTAGTGCATCCCTAATGCAAGTGTTAGTTTGTACTCCGGAGAAATGACTAATTAAAAATACCAATTAAAAAAACATAAAATCTGACTATAGATAATGAACGGCACCACTCTACCTTCCACAGGTATTTCTATTGTTTACATTGAAAGAAGAACATTTTAGCTTTAAAATGAGACCTAAATCATTTTAATCGGTGGAAGAGTGAAAAAATAGGGTGATCTTTCGAAATTCATACCAAATAATCGATTTCGAAAGCGGTCAAAAATCCAAATTTTGAAAAAAATCTCAAGTTTAATTTTCACTCAAAAAATCTAAGAAAAAAAATCCTTTCTAAAAACCTATTCCAAAAATAAATAAATAAATAAATAAATAAAAATCCGAGACATGACAATTTGTGATTTGACATAAAATGACTAAAAGAGTGCTGCGCAATACGTTTCCACTAATGAATGGTAATTTTTAATTTTGATCGATACGAATTAATTTTCAGCCTTTGACAGTAATAGTTTTATTTGTTTTCAAACTTTTAGGGTATTTTTAATATCACAAAGATTTTTAATCTATTAAAAACTTGATTTGCATGAAATTTCTTTTTCCATCTATCTATTCTACGGAAAACAAGACGTTTCACAATCAGAAAAAAATCGGTTTTGAAACGGTTTTTGGTATTAAGTTTATTTTTGAAACTTCAATTCTTGTGTATCTAGGCATAATTTTTCAGTGTTTTTGCTTTTTTGAGTGGCAACAGGGCTTCAAAAATGGCGAAACCTGCTGAATGCGGTGGAGTAGAAAGTGTTCATTTCAAAGTAAGTTTAGTGGGGTTTCATATTAAGTAGGTTATTTCTTTTGCTTTATTTTGAAACAGGTGGGTGTCTTTTTCCATTTTATGCCTTATTTTTCTTCCTTTCTGCACTGTTTTCCTGCAGCACAAGTTACATCGTTTAAAATCTACGATACCTGACAAATATTGATACCGTCAAGCTTATAACCCCTCTTTTCTTGAGTCGGGGGTTTAAAGTACCTCTACTTACTAAACAAAAGATTTCATATAAAGATAGCAATAATACTCATTTATTTTTGTTCAGAATTAGTTTTGTTTAAAATGTCCTGAGCAGGGAGTCACGCGTGGGACAATTTTAATTACCTTGTAACTAATTACTAAATTGAAATTATTTTAGATCATTTTCAGAAACGTTTACACATATTAATGTTATTTACAAGCAGAAGCCATTTCCAGTTTCAGCTGCTAGTTTAGCATTAATTTTAAAATATAAAATTATTCTGTCATACGTGGGACATGAATTTACGTTTACTTTTATTAAAATAACTTGTACTGCGGTAAAATCCTTAAAATAAGGAAATGAAAAAGACACTCACACATTTTTAAAATAAAAAAGCAAAATATCCGACTTAATCTGAAAATAAAGTAAAATCACATTGAAACGTGAATGTTTTTATTCTACAGCATTCAGCTGGTGTCAGCCATCTTTGAAGTCCTATTGCCACTCAAAAAACGAAAATACTGGCAAACTATTCCTGGATATATGAGTTGTTCATGAGTTGTTGTTAACTCGCGATTCAAGAAGAAATACGGAGGACATTTTTTTAAAATTTTTTATAAGGGTTATTTTTTTGTTACTCATTAAAATCTACATTTATATTGAAATTTTGCAAAATTAGACTCAATATTTTTCAATTTCTACACACTTAGCGTTTAAATTGCATTTCTTATGCGATTGCACCAATCCTTCGCTATTAGAGATTTTATTTTCTACACTAGCGTATCTACTTATTTATACAAGACATTGGATTCAGTTAACATGTTCAACCACAAAGTTTTTCATTCCTCGAAGTGAAGTCAAACACTCCAAATTTTTGCATCCCTTGTTATAAATTAAACTTACCGTGGATTCATCTTCATGTAAAACTTGATCGTATTCACTGATAGCAGAGCAAAATATAATTGCTGTTACATCTTCGAAGCAATGGATCCACTTTTTTCTTTCAGATCTTTGTCCACCAACATCAAAAAGCCTTTTAAAGAAAACAATTTTTTTCTTTTGTACTATCAATGTAAAACTAAGACTTTAAAAGCAGAAGGATTTTTTATGTATTAAATACATTAGTGTTATAAAGTCTTTCATCGGCTTAACTTTTAGCGTTTTAAAATAAAATGTTTGCCAGTACTGCAAAATAAAAAGCTTGCAGCCAGTGCAAGTAATTGCTGGTATGGTAAAAATTGATGCTAGTTCCAGTGAAGTTTGCTTAATCCATTTGCACCGCAGTGAAACTTTACGCATATATTTCCTTTATTCTCGAAACTTTGGCTTTTAATTTTAACATAGACGAATAAAAGGAGCTATTATGTATTATAATATAAAGTGTAATCTTTCTAAGCAAATTTTTGTATTTGGAAAATAACTTTCGTACGGTCACGCCCGCACACGCACAAATCATTAGTTTTTAAGTATATATTTTTTAAGAAAGTAACTTAATTATGATACATTCCTCTTTATTCGAATACATCGATCCTCTTTATAACTCTAATTCGGATATATCGTGCTTTTCCTCTGTCTCCCGAAAAATCATATTAAAATACATTGCTTCAGAGGGGGGAGGGGGAGGATTTACATTTCTCTGAAGGATTAATTTCTTCTTTTTGAAACCAATGAACAAAACTTGTACGTTTTCTATGCGTCTAAATTTGTTGCAGCTTAAGCTGTATTTTTTCGATTCATGTTCTACCGTAAAAAGATAGATTAAAAAAAAAAAAAAAAAGAAATAATGTCAAGTTTACTTTCTATTGTTTTTATGAAAAAAAATCGTCTTAATATGAACTTACATTTTTGTAGGTGCACCTGTCATTAATTTGTTTATTAATTGAATTGATATTTTTTATGATCTCGGTTATATCGCGTTTTCTGATATATCGCGTTTTTTTTTTTCGTTGTCCCCAACAAGAGCGATGTAGCTAGGGGTTACTGTATATCAAAAGAAAGAGCCCAAGTAGGAAATTCCGGGAATCAACTTCAAGTATATGAGTAAAAACGTCTCATTTTTACAACTGGGTGGAATGTTTAACGGCCGTATTCACACACACGAGAAAATTTGATCCTCAGTCAGACACAAAATTATTGATCGCCGACTTTTTCAACAAGTCAACAAGTTTCAATGGGCTCTTCGATTGACTGATGCTCAATTCGGCTGGTGATTATGGATTAAGTGTTTATTGTTTGAAAGAGTAAAATAAAAATCAACTTATATTTTAGGTAGCTTGACACTATATCATAAAATTTAAGCACTGAATAACCCAAGACGAACTACCAGTAACCATATTTCGACTTTCACAGGAATAATTCCATAAAATTTAGGTTTCAATGAAGTAAATATTAAAAAATTGAAAAGGTCTTGAAATACTTTATGCAATTTAAAACTTCTCGTGGATTTCTATATGAGATATGGTGGAACTAATCTGTTAGGGAATAGAACCGTTTCGTCATACTTAATTACTGGTATCAACCTTGTTGATAAAAGAAAAACAAAAAACGATAAACAAATAAAAATAAATAAATAAGCAAATGAAATGGTTAGAAGTGAATACAACAGAGTTTTACAGCATTTGCTTATTATAGTTTAATACATGCATGCCACTTACTTGAAATTGAGATTTTTGAAAGAAAAATGAATCTCAACTATTCCAGTAGTCTTCACACGGGTGCGCAAAATGTCTTGCTCACACGGCAAGTAATCTCTGTGTCCCAAACGATCCAGATCGTCTAAGAAACTGCATCAAAAACAGTTGTTACTTCAGATTTTTTATGTTCAATCTAATTCAATTTCAAAAAGCTATAAGTTTCCATACATCCATATCCATATAAACATATACTTTACATGAAATTTTCACAAATCTTTCTCATTTTATGAATACTTTCAAATACGTCAGAATCAAACGTACTCAATATGTACAGTCTACTAAAATAAAGATTGAGCTCTACGAGGGTGCTATTGGCAAAATTTTGCTGCTGAATTTTTAAAGTTTATCGGCAAATTGTTTTTTGTCTTTTATGACGCGACTGCCTTTTTATGAGAGGCTAAAGGAAAAAAATGACGTCCCCATACGAAAAGATACAGTCTGTTCTCTGGTATGCAATACAGAACACAAACAGTACAAAATAACAGTACAAAAAATGTTTTGAAATGCTCTTATCTTGAGGTGTGTACTTCGTTTATAAACTGCTCAGAACATTCTGTAATCTATTTCGAATTTGGACAAAATTCTTGAGGAAAATTTCACTACTATAGACCCTTAACAACTAGAAGGCAGTTGAACTCAGTTTCCGTTATTCAGAACAATGTATTAATATTGCAATTAATTTTAGCTCAATTGGACAAACAGTGCTAAAAGGTTATAAAGCATTAAATAACATTTTTTAAAAATTATTGATGTATCAAAAATTTGGCTCCGCAGTCCACATCATCGGCAAAATCTACATCTATAGTATGACAAATTTCATGTTTCTGTTTCTTAACGTTTTTCCGGGAAGCGAGTCGTACACATACGCATCTTTTTTTTTTCAGGGTCAGGCATGATGAATGGTAGGATATAAAAGGGACAGAACTTCGAAACAACTTGAAAATTGTATTGAAACAGACATTGAAAGCAAAGAAAAATGTATGCCATTTACAATATTATATATGCCATTACTTGGTTTCGAAAATGGCACCAAACAGGCGTCGAATGAAAGCTTCAGTCACACAATCCTGCACGTTCAATGGGATCTCTCCCAGAACTGTTCATCTCTTGGGGACACTTGAAGGGTAATAATGAGTACGCCGCACGTTCTCATACCGTATCTGAACTCAAGGAAAGGATACGTACAGATGTATGGTGCTCTCTGCACAATGAAAAAAAAAAAAAAAAAAAGCTTCAATCCCCATCCGTATGTGACATATTTCAAACCAAGTAATGGCATGTATGGCATGGAAAATGGCACATAATTTTCCTTCATTTCAATGTTTATTTCAATAAAATTTTCAATTTGTTTCGAAATTCTGTCCCTTTTATATCCTACCATTCATTTTGCCGGACCCTGTATGTATAGGTTTTTCGAGCTCTGCTTATACATCTCTCTCAAAAAAAGTTCCAGCTTATTTGCCGTTCCCCTTGTCTAGTGGTCAGACTTTAACCGGGATGGGAATCCGGGGTTTGAATCCCGGCTAGGGCATGGATGTACTTTCTCGCTCTACTGTTCTCGTCCTCACTCTGTGTGAATGTGTGTGTGTTGTGAATGGTTGCGTGCCCTATAAATGGGTCTTATGGCGTGTGCGTGTTGAGCTAAATCGGACTTCCACCTCAATGGTGCTCGTACAATGAAAATAATGAATGTTGTTTTTACAGCATAATACAACTAATTTTGTAGTAATAAACTGTAAAACATGCTAACTTTACAATAATAAACTGTAAAATAGCTAACTTTACAGTACTAAACTGTAAAATTGCTAATTATACAGTTTATGACCGTGAATTTTACAGTTTTAAACTGGAACTTCTGCTGCCAGTATTATACTGCTATTTTTATAGTATAATACTGCTAAATTTTACGGCAATAAACTGTAAAATTTCTTACTTTACAGTAAGAAATTGTATAATTGCTTGTTTTACAGTTTATTACTGTCCATTTTACAGTTTTAAATTAAAACCTTGGCTATCAGAATTATACTGTAAAAACAACAGTTCATTTTTTGCAGTGTAAAAACGGAAGCTGTACTTATTCCACCTTTAATCCGGTCGATGTATTTACTCATGCTCGGGTATCTGAGTGGTGTAACAACAACAACAGAGCTTATTTAATTGGTTGAAAATGCTCAAAAGTGAAAACTTACTATTTGGCACTGTCATTCAACTGATATTCGTTGGATCTACCGTAGCATCGGAGCACCCCTTTATCTGCCCACAGTCGTTTCATTGCAAAAGTAAGCTCTTTAGTAAAGGCATCTGATTCTTCCATTCTTGTAACACATTCATATACCACTTTAGCATCATCCTGGAAAAAATCTAAACATTAATGAAAATTGCATGAAAAGTGCTTCATTGGAATTTTGGATGATTCTCCAAAATCTGAACTATACCATGTCCAGGAAGAATAGCAACTCACAAAGTCTCCCCCCCCCCTCTAAATCATTCGAAATAAATTTCGCAATGTATTGCCCACCATATGAAAACAATTACTAATTTATTGTTTCATGATTTTTTTTTTTGAATGATCAGAAATGTGAATCGTAGAGAGAAGCATATTTTCGTTTTATCAATTCCTTTAAGTAATATTAAATCACAAACGAGAAGCATGCACTTGTATGCAAGCAATTATATTTGATATTTTAGCTGTCACCACAGACATTATTATAATAATGACCAGTGGGGAGAATTTTCATAAATCTTACCAGCGATAAGTGTTTTTTAGCAAGGAAACAAACTTTATATGAACCAAAATCGATGATCGTAACTACAAAGCTTTATCGCAAGGTAAATTGAAAGCTGTTACTGCCAGATTTATTTAGTAAAAATGCATTGCTATTTTCATATGCGTTATAAGAATCAGAATACTGTTGATCTGAAAAATCGGTACAAGCGCCCTAAATAATATCCCCCCTAAATAATATCCATGAAAACATTAATAAAAATCTTTAAAGTAAAAGAACCCCTAGTATTAAACAATATATATATATATGTCTATTTCTGCGCATTATTTCTTTACTGAATTCTAAAATAATACAGTATTATATTAAAACTAGCTGCGTGGCCCGCGTTGCACGGGCAACCTCTGTATAAATGTACTATTCAACACAATACCCAATATAAAAATACCACGCACTTTTATTATGTGTTTAGATAAGTACCTATGTTGTACTAAACCATGACAAATCAAATTATTTATTTAGATTAGTAACTATATGCGACTAGTAAAAAAAAAAGTTAGACTCATTTGAAGCCAACGTATATGTGTGCTACATGAGGAAAAAAACGTTAAAAGAATAATTAAACACTACCCAATATAAAAATACTATGCAATTAAATTATGTGTTTAGTACCAATGATACAAAATAGTAAAAACGTTACAAAAATATGACGAATCATGTTATTTACTTAGATTAGTAACTATCTTAAATCATTAAAAAAAGAAGGTTTGACTCATTTGAAACCTACTTACCTACCTATTACATAAGAAAAAAAAGTCAAAAGTATTAGAAAACAATACCCTATATAAATATGCTAGGGTTTTAAATTATGTGCTTAGTTAAGTACCTGAGGTACACTATAATAATAAAGTTACAGAGAACAACCACAAATGAAGAACAAATACTAACAATGCAGAAATAAGGAAGACAAAAGTTATTTGAAAAATCTTACAAAACAACTTATATACCTGAATATCAAAGAAAAACACGAAAACCATTTCGTGATCTGAGCCATGTAGCAAGAGGCAAGACTCTCGAGGCTAGAGCAGTTGTCAACCAGCGCTCTCTACACAGTTGCTAAAAAAATAATTTTAATGAACGACATATCTCGAGAAGAGTGGAAACTAATCCACATTAAAAGGCAAGAGCAACTGCTTGATTGTCAACCATTGAATGTAGAGGCAGTCTTCACAGTTGCAAAAGCTTAGCAATAATCTTTATGAGCGCTATCTCTCGAGAAGAGAGGAAACTAATTCTTTTCGTAGAGTTTTTTATTTTTTACATCATTATTTTGAGTTATGACAATAACTCCTATAGCCTAAAGCCTTCCTGGATAAATTGACTATTCAACATAAAAAAGAATTTTTCAAATCGAACCAGTAGTTCTTGAGATTAGCGCGTTCAAGCAAATAAACAAACAAACAAACTCTACAGCTTTATATTATTAGTATAGATATGAATAGTAAGAGAAATTGAAAAGCAATTTTTATTAAATTTGAAAGGGGGCCTCGGTGGCTCAGAGGTAGGCGTTTTGCCTCGAAGGCAAGAGGTCGCAGGTTCGATTCCCGCCTGGTGTTATTTCATCTCTTTGTGTTGTAAATCTTTCTTGTGTTGTCTTAAATGGAAAAAGAAGTGCAACATCTTGAGGCAATGTCACCCCAAAGCTTCATGGTAATTATTATGACAAGACAACAACAACAACATTAAATTTAAAATATTCTAACTACATTGTAAATGACAGCAACTTTCGAAAATTAAAAACAAAATCCTAATACCAAATAAATCATATGTTAAGTACTAATAATTAAATAAAATAAAAGCGCTTTTAACTTTTTTTAAAAAACGCTCTAAAATGGGAAAAATAGCTCAATATTTGTTCTAAATGGTTAAAAAAAAAAACGAAAATGCATTTGAATCGGTGAGTGCAAAAACAACATCAGTCACAAAAATTCGAAAATTCTTTTTTTTTTTTTTTCGTGGAAACAAGGTTTGTGAGGCAAGATGCGTGTTGAGGTCAAAAATCCCGCCAGTCAGGTTACTAATTCGAAAGATACGGGGTCTCTTATTTGAACGTTGACCGTAGAAATAATGCTAGAGTTAAGACGTTTTTTCTCTCTCCTGAACAATTTGAAGTTCTGGATTTACGTTGTTTATGCACTCACCGATTCATTTGTCATTAGCACATTATGCAGAGTATTTGCTCTAATGTATTTTATCATGTCTATTTTCCATTTCATAATCTTCTTCATTGGTTCGACTGTCTTTTGTGGGACAAGGCCTTATTCAAAATGTCCCTCCATTTGATTCTTCGAGATCTGAATAGAAAACTTGGATGTTAACTTTTTTTTAAAATTTATTATATTCCTTTATTAATCCGCGCAGGTTAATGCCGCTGTTTTTGCTCTATGCATTGGGGCACATCAGCTGCAATTTGTATTTCAATCTAGTCTATTTTATATTCAGATTAAAAAAATTAAATAAACTCACTCTCTTCTGTGGTAAGTAAATTAAGTAGTAAAGTCTAAGATTTGATAAAGTTCGTGATCATTGTTCATTTATTTATTGGTACAAAAATATAAAAAATGTCACTTATGATCTGAAACTTTTGAACGAAAAAACGATGGCTTGACTTATCTAGCTTAATTGACTTTCAGTAGGCCGGTCGGTTAGATGGGTCAGGAGGGGTAATTGCCACCCTGGCCTTGTCACCATTAGCGCTACTTAGCGGAAACTATCAAAATTTTAGTAGTGACACTTTTCCACTTAAAAGAACACAATGTTTTGGTCTTTTACATAAAAAAAGAAAAGTAGGATTTTTTTTTTCACTTATGTCACTTTTCTTGCAAGGGTGGGCGCGGTTTCTGTGTTTTTCAATACAATATACATTGAGCATATGTGGGTCATTTTCAAAATTTGCTTACATTTGCTGTCCGGAGGTTAAAAAGACGATTTTGAAGCATAATTTATATTTTAAATTCAACGCGAACAATTATTTTCTGTAAGAAATACCCCCAAAAAAATTCTATCACTCAAAAAAATATTGAAATTTATTTATTTATTTTTATATAAGTCTTTAAAAATGAGAATCAAGGCAAAAACGCTTGTCCATTTCCCATTTTCACAAGTTCAACTACTTTTTTCAGATACTTAATTGTATAAAAAAGTATATACGACAAATTATTTTTCTATATTGACTATTAGTGTATGATGTTCAGGAGAAACATTGACAATAGTATTTTTTTTAAATTAAGAAATGTATGAATATATTTTGTCCGGAAGTTCTTGTCAAGTCCGTTACCCTAAGATTATTTTAGCTAAAAAAGGTATTTATTGCAGTCAAAAGATGGTAACACGTATTCAGTTAACTTAACAAACTAGTAACGTAACTATTTCGTACCATTTAGTTTTTTTCATTCGAGAAGTTTTACTGTGGCGTTTCGCACAAAATTTCTTGAAGGTGCGTACTTTTATTCTTTGTCAAGTCCGTTACCAAAGATTTTAGTATTAATTTTTGCTTTTTCTAAACTTTTACCCACAAATATTGTTTATTATACAATTCTAAGAAAATGCATGGTGTTTTTCAATTTTTAAGTTCAACATCCTAGCCATAATTTGATTTTTTTGTTGAAATGTCAAGTCCGTTACCATTAGTGATTGCAATATCGGGATATGCGTACATCAAATACTGATAGTCTGAGTTATTTTGCAATTTCGAAATATCGATATTGGTAACGTAAAATACCGGAATTTTCATTATTAGCTGAGAATTAAAAATAGTTTTTAATTAAAAGCGTTTTCAATTTAACGTAATAGATAAATACTGTAATTTAATTGTGCATTACTTCTCTGATGCGACAGTACCGAAATCAATTTATTAAAGTAAAAATTTGGCTTCGAAATTACGAATTAATAGAACATTAATAAATAAAGGTAGCGGAAAAATTGAAAAAAGATATCTTCATCATTAAGACCGTGTGATGAATCGCATTTTCGTGTATTTATGTGCAACGTTTTCCCCTCCATTTCCCGCTTTTGTTAATAATGTATTATACACTTGCTTATAATGTTAAAATAAATAACTTTCTTAATAGTGAAGTCATAGCTATGTGTGCTGCTTGCCTATGAAAAACTGCTTGAGAACTAAGTTTCAGATTTAGAGCAAGTGTTATTTTATTCATATGTTCCAAAAATGATTTTTCTGTATCTTAATAGTTTGAAAGTATTATTATAGCGAATGAATACATATGTATGAATGTGTAATGCTTTAAAATATCATTAAAATCATAGTAACAGACTTGAAGTTTATTTATGGTTTAAGGTCAAATCCGTTATCAAATTTCAAGTCCGTTACGATACAGTTTATCAATATTTTAATAACTACAAACATCGTTTTAAGCTTTAGGGAAGCTAGTAATTTCAAATTAAGTTGGTTCTAGGCGCTATAATATGGTTTAAAAGTGAGATTTTATATTGATTTTGTATGGTAATGGACGACAATTTTCCTTGCAACTTAAAGTTTTACAACATCATTTGAATACTTAATTATGCATCAAAGTGTACAACCAATTACTTTTTCACACACCTAAAATAAGTGACTAAACATCTGTTCGTGTTTCTGAAGGAAAATAGCAAGTTAAAAAAAATACTGAAAAATTCTGAAATGTAAGCATATGGTGAAAATGACCCATGTACCCTTTTATCCCCAGTGGAAAAATGTGAACTGTCGTGCTTGCCGTTCCGTATTAAGGGCTATTCACATTACGACCGTTTCGTCCGAACGAAGTGGTTTTTCTTACGTGACGGACGGAGGTGAAAAATTTCGAGCATTCGCAGTAGCTCCGCCCGAAATTCACGTGACTGTATTCACCCACAAGGGGTTAAAAGCGCGCACCTGGCTAGAGGCAATGAAATCGCTGCCAAAAAACCGGACGACTGTCGGAGACGACGACATCCAGTATTCTAGAACGGTGACGGAAGCCGATGATACGGCGTGCTGTCATTCCAACGGATTCCTAAAGCCAGTTTCGCAGCGAAAATTTCGGTTCGGACGGCGGGAACGGTCGTAATGTGCATAACGCTTTGCGCTTTTTATTTTTCGCTTTTACTTACGATTTGATACGTACTTACGTTTTGACGTTCACATTATAACGAGCACTTCATTTCTCTTGTTTTACTCACGAACAAGGTTGCCAGATTTAAGAACTGTAAATACGGGACAGTCTCTTGGGCGGGGGGGGGGGGAGATTGAGATATGAAGTCTAAAGTTTGAATTTTTGCAACCTTAAGTTTGATATTAAACGTTTTTCAAATTTAAATGAAGGAAAAAAAAACACACACAATGATCATATGAATAAAAACTTCATTTTTTACTATTACATGGTTATTTTTCGTCATGAATATTTGGTGGGGATAGGTTTTCCACTAATTATTGTGAAAATTCGTTTTTCCGTGTTGTTGACCCCCTTTTTCCTGACGCAGGCCCGTTATTTCAAATTTTGCCGGTTGGAGGGGGGGGGGTAAATTATACCAAATTTCAATGTAAATTATACCAAAAAGCAAAAGCCACGTCCACTTACATGTAAATACATTAATTTCCAAAACCAGGGGGAGGCCATTAACCACCCGTCCTGATGTCCCAAATGACGGGCCTGTCTTGCGTGAAAGATATAATAGTCGCTTCTACTGATGACTAATGTTTAGTATGTACTTTTTTAAAAAGCTAGACGTACCAATAGGGAAATTTGAACGCAAAATAATTTTAAGGAGTCATTAACAAAAATTTTGATTACAATTGAGTAGACATAGAATTAAACCTTACTATTTGAACTCACTATAAGAAGTTAACCTAAAACAAATAAAAAAAATCAGTATTCAATATTTTTGGGGGAAAAACTGTACAGTTTTTTCAATATTATAACATGATAATTATTTTTATATAACCTCGAAAAATTCCTTTATTTTAAATCATAATTGCTACTAGATTTTACTGCTGCAATAATTCTTTATAAGTTTTGATGGTCTTTAGGATGCGATAAAACTCACTGTAATTTATATTTCTGTCATTCATTGTAAAAATTCTGCATCTTCAAGTTTTTAAAACGCGTATTTGTTTGCTAAATGGAATAACATTTAGTTACATCTCTTAGTATAAAAGCGAAGCGAAGCAAATTACAAAAAATTGAAATTGATTGATTCAAAAAAAAAAAAAAATCTAGTGACTAATAGTAACTGAACACATATATTTCTTGAAAAATTGAAAAATTGAGAAGGGCTTTTTATATAATAAGGCATAGTAAAATCTTTTACAAGGAGATACACCACTTTTACAATAAACGTTTGTTGAATTGATTGTCACAATAATTTCTACTCTAAATGAATAGAACAGTAACATTACTTCAGAACAGGAAAATATTTTAATTCAATCAATTTTCTTATCACTCTATTTCACATTTCTTGTTTTACTTCATTTTTTTCTGAAAATAATGTTTCGTTTTGTAAAACACTGCTTCTAGCCGGAATACGGGACTTTAGCCGTCCCGTATCAAGGTTCCCCGGGACGCGGGACAATATTTCAAAAAACAAGACTGTCCCTTGAAATTCGGGACGTCTGGCAACCCTGCTCACGATTTTTTTTAAGGAAACGAGTAAAAAGTAGCAAGCGAAACACTTACCTGTCTGGCAACATTTTCGAAAGGAATACCCAAATTCGGCATGGCCCGAAGTATAGCAACAATGGACTGTATAGTATTACTGAATACAACTGGTTTATACTGTCTAAAATCATCTTGGGTAAACCCGCTATTGTGAATTATTCTGAAATGCAAAAGTATGGGAATATAAATTAAGGCGCATTATATACTAAATTGTTATCATTGATAAATTTGTTTTTTTTTTTCACCGAGAGTGCAATCCTGTTTGAAAATGATTGAAGAACTGGATTTTGACTCATATTTCTGAGTGGTTTAAAATTTAAGTTCAACTAATAGCAAAATTATTCAATCAATAATATTAAAAAGAGTTTGTCCAAAACTAAACTAAGACTTTTGCGTACATCATCATAATTGTTCTAAAAGCAGCTGAATTATTTTCTCGATTGGCGTAGGTTACATCCCAAGTAGCATCTACTCATCGGATTTTGCTCGGCCGATCAACAAACTCCTCGTAAACTGATCCTGTAACGCACGATGACATCGTTCCGATCAGTATCCGAGCACGGTTTTCGATGAGCTACTTTTCATCGGAAATCGATATCCTTCCGATCAACTTTCCCGATGAAAATAAGATGAGCTATATTCCATCGGAAAACGATATCCTTCCGATCAAGTTTCACGATGAAATTCCTCGGCACGGGACTGTTCTGCTCGTAAATTGCTCCAAATCTCATCGGATTTTGCTGCTCGGATTCTGCTCGGCCGATGAGACATATTGGATCATCGGCCGATGAGAATTTCATCGGTTTTCGATGAATGGCCGATCATCGGCCGATGAGATGATGCTGCTAGGGATATTATTTCAAACATACCTTTTTAGTAGTCAATATCTTTCTTGAAACAAAGTATATGTCTTTTATCTAAAAATAAAGCTATTAGTTTCTATAGAAATAACATTAAATTTATTCTTTTATGCTAAAAGATGTTATGCATTTTTTAATTCAAACCCTGAATCAGTTTTGTTTTATTAGGAACAGTTTAAAATTTAATTTTTTTCAAACTTAAGCGCACAAGTGCTGCTGCAACGAACTACAAATTTGTATTACGGTAAAAAAAATCTTCAATACAAAATTCAGAATTTAAATGGAGGACAAAATAACTATCATATACTTGAAATCATCAAATTTAAAAATAAGGTATTTTAAAGATTTTACCCTCTTTTCAGTGAAAAATAAAGAGACGAACCCCATTGTGTTGTTTTGTCGAAAAACCCGATTTATTCTGTTTTTTATTTAGCATTGCTTTAATGCATAGATTTCCGTAACAGAAGTCCAGTGGTGTATTTGGTTTGAGCGTTGTTCTAATGATAATGAAGATCGCGAATTCGAACACTCGTGGACCCGAAAATTCTTCAGTAGAATTCCAATCTAAGTTTCATAAATATGCAATTTAAACTCATTACTGGGTCGTGAACTACAATTCGGTTGTTGTTTAAATCAGAAAAGAAAGCTTTTTTTTTCTATCTCAGTGTTATTCTTTAAAAAAAATAACAAAATAGAGGCATCGATTTAAATTAATTTTGTTATTTTATTTCTCATTGCGTTAATGTATAGCATCCCAAGATAGAGGCCCATTAGCTAAGTCGGTCAATAGCGCGAAACTCGTGGGTTCAATCTTCTCTCATTGCCAGAAAAATTTCGCTTTAGACGCGTATTTTCCTTCAGCGGAATTCTCTTCCAAATTTGCATGAATATAAAATCTAAACTCATTACAGGGCTCTAAACGAACAGTTGTTGCATCGAAATTAGGAAAGAAAGCTTTATTTTAATACGATTAATCTTAGTATCATCATATATAATTTCTCTACGGTTTCTTTTTTTTTGGGGGGGGGGGGGGAGAAGAGGGGTTGCCGTAACTTCCTTAATACTTTATTAAACTTCATAATTAAGACTCAATTAAAAATCCCTTACTTTTGGCAAAATATGAAGAAAAAAAATCACAGTTTGAGTTTTTCTCGAAAAATTATACTTAAAAAAAAAAAAGAAAAAAAAAAAGGATTTTAAAATTAACACAGTCAAACGTGAGTGCTTCGCACATGTCAGCTAATAAAAATGAATGTGCAAAGCGTATCATAAGTTACAAAAATCCTTGCACAATATTTTACGACAGAAACAGATTTGCCGAAAATTGAAAGATAAGTTCTGTTCTTGCGTACATATTTGCAAGCTCCGACAAAACCCGGGAACCACAGGTCTTTCGGAAGATTTAAAAAAATACTTTGGTTACTGGTTCTATCATGAAGTGAAGCGAAAAGTAAATACGTGACATTATTTTTAATGTAGTATGTTTTCACTCTTCATTTCTTTTTAAAAACTCCTTGTAACGGGCAAAGTAATATTTACACTCGTAAATATTTAAATCATCATTGTCTACTAATTTTCTTCAGATCAAACATTATATTAGCGCCCGAAGCATTTCTAAATTAATGTTAAGTAGTTGGACCTTGAAATTTCATTTAGAAGGAAAAAATTTAGTAATTCAATCACTAATTAAGTTCAGAAAGTTGTTGATTTGCATAAAAACAAAATAGTGCCTATCTGTATACAGATTTTATGCATGATTTCCATTACGGCATTCTAAAGCATAAGGTCCATTCCACGAAAACGTTACTATGCTGCTCCTCATGTGACAGTTCTTATACAGGGTGCGGCGCAGAAACTTGCTGATTTTAAAAGTAAATAAAAGATAAAGTACTTCATGTATCAGTTTATTTCTTTTTATGAGATATTGTACCCATTCTGAAGTTTTATTTTAACTAGATTTGAAAATTACATCTGGCAAATGTCGGCCCCCATAAATGATGCAATGATCTACCCAAGATTTGAAGTTTTGTTCCACTCTTTCGAGTATATCGACTGGGATGTTGGCGATAGCAATTCGGATGTTGTTCTTCAGGTGTCGCAGGGTCCGGGGCTAGTCGTTGTAAAGGATCGATTTGATATACCCTCCCCACAAAAATAGTCGCAGGGTGTCAAATCGGGGGAACGCGCCGGCCATGGTACGTCTCCTCTCAAGGAGACGTTATCACTCAACTGTTGAACCACAGCAAGTTTGTGGGGAGGAAACTGGAATTCGTTGAGAAGGATTCGTTTCAGTGTGCAATTAGAAATTCCCAGAGCAGCAGCGTGTTTAAGCACCAAAAGCCTGGGAGAGCGCAAAAACGAACCAAAAGTTCTGGAAATCCGTGGACGTCCTGTTCTTTTTTTTTTTTTGCCACACTCCCACTTTCCCAGAATGTTTTCACCCACAAAACAATCGAGTCCTGGACAGGAATGGGACCCCCGGGAGGAATTTGGAACCGAGTTCGGAAGGCACGTTGAGTGGCGACCACCGAAATATTAGTTCAAAAGTAAGCCTCGGCGAACGCTCGTTGCTCCTTTGTCCAACGCATGGCGACAACCAAATTGTGAGATAACAAAACTTCAGGACCTCCTATTTAAAATGAGACTCTCTCCACTCCTTTCTGACTACTCCTTGTTAATTAGCATCCACTTAAAATCAGCGAGTTTCTCTGCCGCACCCTGCATTAAATTAACCCTTCACTGCACGGTGTGCCAGATCTGGCACAAACCAAATAAACCCTCATATATTCCTATGATTTTTAAATGCAGTTAAACTGAGCTTTGTGCCCCTTCTGGAACATTGCTATAACAGTTTAGTGTGGTTTTTTATGCACTAGTTAGTTGCACTAGTCTAGGTATTACAGTTCTTGCTTTTGAAAGAAAGAGTGTCTGCATTTCCGTTAGAAGTGTGCTTAGTCATTATTTCCTTTGTTCTAAAATTGCTTACATACACTTAGTGGAAAATTTGTTCATACCACTTATGGCACAAAACACATTGTAGATTATTACACTTATCGGTATACAAAGCATATGCTATGTGCTTTGTGCCATATATAGAACAAACAATTAAAACATCATTTTTGGTGCAAATTTTTAAGATTAATTTTTTTTTCATTTTTCCTGAACTCAGGGCTATTTAAAGGTAACATATAATTTTTTTCATGAAAATATAAAAAATCGTGCAGTGAAGGGTTAAAAAGTAATAGTTTTAAAGGGTACTCAAGTTTTTTTTAAAGAAATTACTCCTGCATTTGGAATTTCTTAAGCAACAAATCTTTGCCCATTATCTTTTGAAATTATTATTTTTAATGAATGGCTTTACAGAATGGCTCATTTTCAGTGGAATGGCCTTGAACAAGATTTTTTTTAATTTTTAAATTTAAGTTTAAAATTTTTTAAGTATTTTTCTGAACTTGTAAATCAGGGAAATCCAACGTTTAAAGGCAAGCTGTAGACACGTGTTTCGGGGTTACAAGGAACCTCTTTTTCAATTCAAAAGGGCGTGAACTTTTGTATGAAAAGTATTCCGAGAAAAGCAACACAGTGGCACAAGAGATAGTTTGTTGGTAAAAATTAGAGATTAACAAGACAAAATGACTCCTCGAGCGGAAATTTATGGCACAATTCCATCAGGGAAGAAATCGCTAAGTAATACATTTATCAGAAAATCGATAAACAATACACATTTTCGAATAAATGAAAACGCTCTGAATAAATTAGCTATAAATTTTACTGATGTGGAACATTATGTACTGCAGCAATGTAACAAATAGAGAAAGGCAGAAAAAAAAGAATGAAGGAGAACTAAATGAAAATTTGGTAATAAACTAATTTCATTTCTTTATCCTTCATTGTGTTTTTTCTGCCTTCCTCTATTTGTTACATTGCTTCGATACATAATTTTCCCTACAGTAAAATTTATTGCTACTTTTTTCAGAGCGGTTTCATTTATTCGAAAATGTGTATTGTTTGTCGGTTTTCTTGGAAATTTATTACTTGACGGTTTTTTCTGATTTAGTTATACCATTAATTTTGGCTCGAAATGTGATTTTGTCTCGTTAATCTCTAATTTTTACTGTTTAAACTGTCTTCTATTCCACCGTGTGTTCCTTTTTTCAATTGTTTGACAATTCATCCTTTTGCTCACACCTTTTTACATTGAACAAGAAGTTCTGTCAAGAACTAAACGAGCCTACTTTCCCGTACATCGACATCGGCATTCTAGCATCTGATCATTATTCTCTTGATTATCTAAGACTAAAAATTATGTCAAACATACCTTTAAAAGCAAAATATACCTCTCTCATCAGATGAAATAGACACATAAAAAGTAAATAAATGAATAAATAAAGTTTTGTCGCACATTTTAAAGAATGTAACTGTTACAGTTCTTCCATAGAAAAATTCTTCAATTGTTTTCAAAAAAAAATTAAAAGTACAAAGTACATCAAAACACATTTTATCAAAGAAAGAAAAAAAAAAGAAAAAAAAAAAAACTCGTCCGTTGATAAAATGTCTCGAATTTCACTTTTAATCCGTTGCCAGTTGTTAAATATAAATAAAGAATAAAATGCCCTAGTGAATGAAACATTTTTGTTACAAAAAAAAATCGTCTGCCAAAAATAATAATAATAATAATAATAAATTCAATAAAACAAATGAATAAATAAACAAAAAATCGTCTGCACAGTCAGTCATTTTTTTTCGGACTGTTTACTCAAAAGTTATTAGGGGTGACAGCTTGCTTGAGCGGTTCAATGTTGAATGAAAAATTGTTCAAATCGGAAATGTAAATACGGGAATGAAGTATCCTTGAAAAGTTCTTTCCAACAAAAAAAAGTTTGTTCAAATCGGACTGTTCATTAAAAAGTTAGTATCGCGGGACCGGTTATTTGAACGGCTCAAAGTTGAACCAAAAATTGTTCAAATCAAAAAATCAAATATGGGAATGAGCTGTACTCGCCGAGATCTTTCCAACAAAAAAAAGTTTGTCCAAATCGGAATGTTCATTCAAAAGTTATTAGGGGGGACAGACAGACCGACCGACCGACAGACCGACCGACAGACCGACCGACACACAAATTCCCCATCTCAATACCCTACTTTCAAATTTTTAATTTTTCGATATTCATTTTACCTCTTTATTTTTTAAACTTGGCGATATTTTTTGGACTTGGCGATATTTTTTTTAACTTGGCGATATTTTTTGGACTTGGCGATATTTTTTCGATGCATTAAGCTACTTTTAATACTTTTTTCGTCTTTCTTTTATTTTTAACGGGAAAGTAGGCTAAAAAGGGGTTCGTTGTAACCTCGAAACACGTGTATGTGCTTTCTGCTGTATTCGTGCCTTTCAACGTTGGATTACTCTAATTTACTTCTCAAGTACAAAGGTATTATTTATGTACTAATAGTTAATATTTTCTGAGCTTGTCTGTATTACACTAATGTTTAGCTCGTTTAGTTAGCTTCGAAACGGCGAATTTTGCAGCTCTTTTTACTAATTTGTACTCGTGTTTGTCCATTTTTGCGACTATCTTGGCCTTTTATATGAATTTTAAATTAAAATAAACACGTAACTCGAATCAAATTGGAATAGGGTTAAGTTATCGTCAGCAGCATTAAACATACTTCTTGCTTTAAAATGCTGCTGGCAAAGGATACATTTTTGGCTTTTTGCGAAAAGAAGTACTAAGATGCGATTATTAAAAGACGATGGAAAAAAGCATAATTTTAATATTTATACTTGTAAAGCAAGTGACAAAAATTAATGAAAAATTAAAGAAACGTCGAATTTTGATTGCACTACAGCTACTTTCCATTGGTACTGTGTAGCAGCGCAGCATTCATTCTTCATCTCATACGTGAAGTTATTATTTTTAAAAAAATTTATTGCTTTTGCATCATTATTTAAAAAATCCAGTAATTTTTTTCAAAAATTTGAAGCGTAATTAATAATACATGTACAACATTTCAACGTACCAACGTACTTTGAATAGTTTACTGAAATTAAAATAGTACAGAAAAAAAAAGAACTAAAAGAAAAGAGGACGATTGGGACTTGGATGTAAAATACGAACTATACTCATTTTTATATGTGTTCTACATGTTAGAAGCTCAATTTAATCAACTCCTTGTTCCTGGTGCAATCTTGAAGTGGCATTTAAAGAAATTAATTGGCAAAAAAAAAAAAAAAAGATGAAAAAGAAGAAACCTATTCCACTTTTAAATGGAAGAAAGATTCTAGATACTTTTTTTTCTTACTAAGCGAAATCTAATGAAATATTTGATGCATTCATAGATGTCTTTTTTTTTTTTACTTTCTTCCAGAAAAAAGAAAGTACACTTGCTTCTGATTCATTCTGTGTTACAATGTAAAAATTCCAGTTCTTAATGCCGTACAAGGACAGATGAGATTTTTCCTCCTGTATGTTTCCGGAAGTGCAGGGAAATAAGTTTGTAGATTACAGTTTCAAACAAAGAGGGACTATATCAGAATTATATTCTCATTTTTAACGGACATTATTTCGCTAAAATTAATACATTTGAATTATAATATTTGAATATTTTTTCCATCGGAACATGGTTCTTATGATGCAGAGGAGACCAGTGTACGTAGGGTTATTGTGTACGTAAATCCCCTCCACTTTATTTAAAATTTATTAAGTTATTAATTTTCAAATTCGGGGTAATTAAACACACTAATTGCTGTTTTAGTAGCTATTTTGAAATCCTAGAGGAGAAGTTGGGGTAAGTTATAACATTGTCTTACATACACTTCTGCAGCTTATCTCTTTCACTTTGTAAGCAGCTAAGTCAGTTGTTTGACACAATAGGTACAATATCAAGTATTAAATAGGTCCCCCTCCCTCGTGTTAATTTTCAGTAGAAGACATTTTGTATGAAAGTATCTAGTGTTGTACCTAGGGCCATAGATGCCTTGAACTTTAGTGAACATCCTTAGGCTATTATTTAAACGAAAATGTTTTCGTGAAGTAAGAAAATTATAATCTACGTAGCTGATTTTTAGAATAAACTTTTAAATGATAATAATAAATAATTTATGAAAATACATAAAATTCACTAATATTTTATCGCATCGTAATTTACCTATTACTGTAATACTGCTATGTATTGTACATTTAAACTACTACTGTATGATAAACTAATGCTATTTGATGATATTGTTACTTTTGTAAGACCCATGTATGGTTGCTTTCTATTCATCTCGGTTTGGAGCCTTACTTATGGGGACTCTAGGTACAGTGGGGTCATTCCATATCAAATCGATAAAAAAGTGGGGTTTTCAAAGTGACCTCTTTCAATTTTTCCAATATTTTGTAGTGATTGTATTTGGGATTATAAGTAAAAATCCAAGTTTTTAGATTTTTAAGACAAATATTTTTTGATTGGGGGTCATCCTAAAAAATCAAATTTAGGTAGATGGGAAACGTTTTGAATGTATGTGACTTTTTTTGAAAATTGCACTACAAACAAAAACTGAAGTCATTTTAAAGGTCTGGAAATAAGCTTTAAAATGCTATATTACATGACACTAAAACAAAATTTTTAATTTTGAAGGTCATTCAAATTGACCTTTGACCTTAACTATCTCCGATGGTTATTATTTTAAAAATCTGAAAAAAAAAAATATATTTTGTGCATACTAATATGTCTTTTATTTGTGCAAAGTGTCAAGTTGGGACAACAATGAGATCAGATTTTATTTATATTTCACTGTCACTCTGTACTGCCAAAAATCAAATAGCATCAAGTATTTGTGCCCACATGCCTTATGATCATACAGATAATCATCATTAAAAGATTGAAAAAGTCTTTCAACTTCATATACAATAAGAAGATTAAGTTTATAAAGTACTAGCTGCGTGGCACGGCGCTGCACGGGCTACTTTAGAAATGATAGCAATGTCAAGTGACGCATCCGCTTTCGGTGGAAAAATAAACTCGCCGCCACGACAGCTAGCTACGCCCAGCGCCCTCTGCACACAGTTGCCAAAACAATACTTTTAATGAACGCCATCCCTCAAAAAGAGTGGAAACTAATGCGCTCGTGCTTTTCGACCATTATTATTTTAGAACTATAATAATATCTCTTAAAAAAGCGTAATGTTTTGTAGCCTAAAGCCTTCCTGATTAAATGAACTATTCAACACATTTATGTAAGTTGGACAATTTTGATTTCTGGATACAGTTCCTTGAAGAAAACTTTTCTTTCTAATTTCCTATCATGAGATGCTTTTGTGTATGAGTTTTAATATCATTAACATTAATAAGAGGAAAATTCCTTCAAAGAACTGTACCCAGACACAAAATTGGCTTTTTAAAATTTGCAGAGCTCGTGCCAAAGCAGTGTCTTAGCTGTAGCGAGTGGCACCAGTACGTTTTGGTAAAATTTATCAGAACTTAAAACTGACGTTAGCTGCGATTTCAGTACAATTTGAGAAAATTAATGTAAATATTTACACCCATGCTAAGACTGTTTACCAATGATGATATGCACTCCAGCACAGTCAACACGTTGTTTGGAAATGCAGTGAATGTCCAGGATCAGAAAATATGTCGCAAAATTATCCAGTATCTTCTAATAACAATGGCGTTGAAAATATTACATTTAAGCAGTTGTAATGTATTGAAAGATCAACTTTTGAATTCTCGTAAGATCTTGTGAGAACTTTACTTCTTTTCTTACAGAAATGTTAGTTCTTTTCTTACAGAAATCTGTTAAATAGTTCATTTAATCAGGAAGGCTTTTGGCTATATAACATTGTGCTTTTTTCAGGAGATATTATTATAGTTAAAAATAATAATGGTCAAAATCACAAGCGCATCAGTTTCCACTCTTTTTGAGAAATGGCGTTCATTAAAAGTATTGTTTTGGCAACTGGTGTGTAGAGAGCACTGGGCGTAGAGAGCCGCCGTGGCGGCTAGTTTATTGTTCCACCAAAATCGTATGCGTCACTTGACATCGCTCCCATTTCTAAGGTAGCCCGTGCAACGCCGTACCACGCAGCTAGTACTTTTTAAATTTAATCTTCTTATTGTATATGAGGTTGAATGACTTTTTCAATCTTTCAATGATGATTATCTGTAACATATTAGTATGCACAGGACATATTAGTAAAGGACATATTAGTATGCGCAGAATGTATTTTTTTTCCAGATTTTTAAATTAATAACCTTCGGAGATATTCAAGGTCAAAGGTCAATTTTAATGATCTTCAAAATTAAACATTTTACTTTTGTGTCATGTTTTATATATCATTTTAAAGCTTATAACGTAAGCTTTCAAAATATATAAAGATCTTCTAACTTGATTGCTTGTGGAGTTATGGTCAGTCAAGTATGAGCCGTAGGAGCAAAACATTAAAATTTTCATCCCTCATATCTAAAAAAATACAACAGCTAGAGGATTAAAATTTGCTATTAGTGTACCACATAGTAAGGAGGAATGTACCTGCAAAGGTAAGTGGGAATGACTTGACATGGAATGACCCAGTGATGTCCTGTACTTAGGGCTTTTTTTCTGTTCTTTTTGAAACAATTAACTTTTTAGTATTAATACCAAACTTATTAGAATGATGATCAGTATAGCTCTGCGTGCACATCAATTTTACCCTTTTAAAAACGTCAGTGGCTCTGTTTTTATGATATGAAAAAGGAGGCTCTTTGTCCAGAGATTTCTTAATGCTCCAATTGGAAGTTACACTTTACTCAATACACATTTAAGTTTGAGTTTTTGTGCCGAAGCTTTTAAGTTCATGCTTTGTGATGCAGTTACATTAAATTTATGTATAAGTTTAAGTAACGTAGTTTTCGACTCTCTAAATTTTGGTTTCTAACTAAAAATTAGGTTTTACTTAGATCTCGTTCAAATCAAAATTATCTAGGTGCAAACTAAAATATTTAAAAAGGTTAATCTCCAAGAAGAAATAGTACAAGTGCAGAAAAGATCTAGCTTGGAAACTCTAATCATAACTCTAAGATTCCACTTACCTTTCAGTTTTCTTTATTTGATTTAATGTCTCAAATAAAGTGCTTGGGAGATGAAGGGGTTTTGGTGAAAAAACCGAAATTGCGAGTAATTAAAGTTAAAAGTTTTATTGTTGCAGTTGTTGCAGCTTTTGTGTTTTCTGGTTTGCTCGTTAAGTGAGCGTATGAAGTTGATCAAATGACATTTACTTTTTGATAAGCCAAGTTTTATTTGCTTACCCGTATCCATTGCTTACCATTGTTTAGAATGTATTTTCAAAAAATGTAACATAGCTCCTTCATACTCCAAACACTTCAATTAATAACAAAGATGATTTTTGTTGGTTACATAAAATGTTATGTATGATATGATTGCTGTGTGATGTAGAGATGTTTGATTACTGTTAAGTTTTCAGTAAGTCATTAAGCTACTTTAATGCACACTTGTTTTACGTGTTATTTTATAAGCAACATGAGCATAAATTAATACAAAGATCTCATGGTTTGGTTAAAAAAATAGTTGTTCTATGAATAACAGTACTTGCTTTATTTCGACAATACAGTTGACAATTGCGTGCATTTCTTTTATTGATGTAGCCGAAAATTAATCTGTACTTACTTTAACTCGAGCACATTTTGTCCAATTATAGATGCGACTGATATACCAAGAAAATTTAATTGTACTTAAAAAAATAAAATTATTCATGCATACATGCAATGCTTTTCAAACAACAGTTTTCAGTTTGATTTTAGAAAATATTTATTTTATTGATAGTTTAAACATGCACCAATGTCAGTTTTTGCGTAAATGAACATGCATACTTTCAGAATCCAATTTGAGAACTCTTAAAAATATGATACAAAATGAAAACATGCATTATTTTCTTTTCAAATGCTAAAGTTTTTTCCCAGATTTAACTGAATTATTGAATAGTGAGTGTTAATGTTATTTCATATTATCTAACGTTCTCGCGAGTAATCTTATTTTTTGAGGTAAATCAAATGGCATATTGTTTAAGCCCGAACTTCAACTGCATTGGTGTATTAAGATGGGTAGCTATCGAAATAAGATTAGCTGCATTACGTTACAGTATAATTCCGCCATTAACATAATTGTACCATGATTTTAAAACTCTACCACAAACACACACACACATAGACGGCGTTGTCATCATTTCAGAGTAATACTACGAAATATTAGTCGACTTTGCCGATCATCAATCGTGCTACATTCAACCTTAAATAATTATATTATATCTTTTTATTCATCTTCTTCGATATACAAATAAGAACACTAAACGAAATCTAAATTTGCTACGCTATGTAGCTTTTTTTCCATATGGGGCAAAAATGAAAATTTCCCCAAGCTCAGGTCCGTTATTTCGAGTTTTTCCATGAGGGCGGGGGGGGGGGGGGAATGACGGGCCTGACCAAGCTAAGCAAATAGCTTCGCCCTCGAAGAATAAAAATGAAGTGAAGAGGTAAATTAAAAGTATAAAAAAAGAGTTGTACAATCTTGATTAGTAAATATAAAGAATATAGGGAAGTAAGGTGAGACGTCAAATTTTCCAGTGTTTGAGAAAATTATGTTTGAAATTCAAAACTCCAGTCTTTTTGCATTGTGCAGTAAACTTTCAGGTGACTTTTTGCCTTGATCTTTCTCTTTTCTTAACTGTTTAAAATATAGCAAGAAATTCTACTCTACAAACACTCAGTGTTGCATGTTAAACTCCACTCGAACATTAAAAAAAAAAAAAAAAAGTTACTTTTTCTTTCTTCCATGCACTCTTCATGTAATTGTTACTGCACATACATTTTAATAACCGAACGATATATTTTAATAAATAAGAATATTAATAATAAAAACTTTTCTTTCAAAAAATGTCGCTTTTTCTTTGTTAACTTACTGATATGATACGCTGACAACATTAATTGCAAGACTTTCGCCATTAATAATCGCCGCAAGATGTTTCACAAGGATTTGTAAAAATACAACTACTTAACTCTTCAGTTAGCTTCTGGTTGCAATTTTAGCACCGCTAAAATATTCGAATCCGTAAGAGTCAGGAAGTAACTGTTACTCAATATTTCTTTTATCAAAATTAACCAAAAAACGCCATTAATTTTTTTGCATTAGTCATTAGGGTCTTGTATGTAAGTCGTATTACTACGGTATTTGTGCTTAGATTAAAAGCATAGAAAACTTTTCTGTTCAAAAAATAACACCTAGTTAGTATGTATAATAAAAACTGTAGTAACTTTTTATTTTTTATCATGTTACTTAAAATGCTTTGAGAGGTTTATCTATAATATGAAAGAGTATTTTACAATGAGCTAGAATATTTGATGCCCAAAATGCATTTTTGAGCTTAAAGATTGCTCTTTGACTTCATTTTGCCATTACTTAATCCATTTTGTTATTTATAGACAGTGAGTCATCTATTGCTTTATGTGGCGAATGTAGTTGGGTAAGGCGATGTTGAGACTGCGCAGTAGAGTTCGATGCTTTTTATATCCTATGAACGTACGCTGAGACGTACGTCTTTAGACACTTAGATACGGTATTTATGAATAACTTTTTTTAAAAATCATTTTTACCTTGAAAATTTCGAATACCAAAGATATTTAAATAAATTCCGCCAGGAATTGTTTATCATCTTCATTTAGCCTGCTTTAAAGTCAATGTGTATCTTAAAAATATATTAGTTTTTAACAACAGTTTTTATTTTTCAATATAACAATTACTCATATTTCTTATGCCATAGATAATTTATGTTGTGATAATTGCATCAAGTATTATGTGATCTAACTTAAATATGTTACAGTTTATTGGTGTTCTTTTTGTATGAGATTTAGCATGAATAAAAAATTTGAAAACAGTTTAAAATTAACATGGAGTTATAACTTTTAGAAACATTAAGTAATAAACTGTAGAGCACAGAAATTCAAACAGAAAAAAGAGCTGCACTTTTGATTATGAAAACGTAAATTCGTATATAAAAAATTCCATTTTGAAAAAGCTTTTTTTTGTTTTAGAGGAGCATTGGAAAAAAAATGGTTAGGAAAAACATTCAAATCTCCCATAAAAATAATTCCAACTATACTAATCCAATTATACTGGGATCATAGATCACAAAGTTATAGTGTGAAAGTTATAGTTCCTCAAATTTCTACCACTTGAGGAACTAAAACTTGAGTTTGAGAGAAGTTTCGGAAGATTACTTTTCATTAAGTTTTGAAATTGATGCTTGAGTTAATAAATAGATGTGAAATGTATTAGTAAACCTCTGACTTTTTAGTTGTCTGTAAATACATTCTTCCACGAGCCTTAAAGACCAAAATAATCTTATCAGAAAACGTTGATATTTTTTCTCTTCAAAAATAAGAGAAAAAAAATCAGGGGGAATAAGTAAAAATTTTCTTTAAGTATAAACTTCAATGCTTATGAAAGTTAAAATTCAACAACCTTTTAAGAATTCACAAACATCTAAAGGTATGTTAAAAGTATAAGTAAAAATGGTGATAGAGCAGTTCAACCTAGACCTGAAAGTAATAACTCATCTCTTGCCCCCTGATGACTAAACGGCTTACTTTGGCGACAAATTAAAATACTCAACCGGGCCACTTTTTGAAAAACTATACCGGTAACAGATAATTATTTCTTCATTGATTTTGTTCCCAAGTCATTTCTATTTCCTCGCATTTAGTTTGTGATGTAAAAATATCATAAATTCTCACATATTCCATATTGAGAGTAATTTGTACACTTCAAAAATTTTTACAAAACATTATAGTTGAAGCAATATTAATTCCTTAATTTTCACTATACCATTTTTCTAAAATATTCATATGTACAGCTTTGCAGTTTAGTCTTATATGCTGATGTTTTCATTAAAAAATAGTTTTGGATTGTTGGTTTATTATACTTTTATTTCTATGCCAACATGATTATACTTAAAAACGGTCGTTAACAGTTGTTAAGCTTGTTTTCCACTGTTGTGTTTGTCTTAATAAAATCCGTGTAAAAGAATACATCTGTGTGTCCTTTATTTTCACCAAGAAACTTACCAAATATACGGAGTTTTTCAACATGGATAAAATGGCTAGTAGTGATACAAAGAGACAACTGAGCTAAAAGTGTTTAGTAGCCACTGGTGACTAATTAAAAATATGAATTTTCTGGTTAGTCCGATCAGTGAATAAACAGTTGGTATTTTATTTTCTCAAGAAATAATTATAAAGCATTTTTTTTTTGTTTGAAGAACTGGCAACTAACTTCCTTCGAAACAATTAAAAAAAGAAAATTGCGCGTTTCTTCAATGGTTAGACATGTTCATATACTGGGTTGCTGCCCTTTTTTTCATTTATTGCCCCAAACAAACAAACCCTGACTTAGTATTATGAAAGTTCTCCCAATCTATTTACACATACGAGGGTTGCTTTTTTTTCAACCTCCGTTCGGCTATAAAAAATAAACGGATTCAAATGAAAAAAAATATTTTTTTTATCAAAAGTAAGGTACAATCCTCTACAATTCTCTACATAATTACCTTGACGATTGAAGCATTTGTTATATCTGTGAACAAGCTTTATAATAGCCTCCTCGTAGAATGTTGCCGCCAATGATTGGAAGTGAGTTGTGACGGTGTCTTTGGGTTCCACGCCACTTTGGAAGCCCGAAGCCTTACCAGACCCCAAGCAGGGGTCTCCCCAAGCAGGGTTAACGGCCATTGCCATGCCCCAAAGCAGGGGGGCATGTCAATGTTCGTCATTATAGCGCTCGTGTGACCCACCGGTCCCTCCAGCAATTTCATGCATTCAATGGGACATTTTTGAACACCCACCATTAAGTTCCGACCGAGCACCAAGTGACTTTACATGTGTTCCCTGAACTGAAGCAGAGACTGGGGTCTGGAAAGGCATCGGGCTTCCAAAGTGGCATGGAACCCAAAAACACCGTCACACAACTCACTTCCAATCATTGGCGGCAACTTTCTTCGAGGAGGCTATTATAAAGCTTGTTCACAGATATAACAAATGCTTCAATCGTCAAAGTGATTATGTAGAGAATTGTATCTTACTTTTGATAAAAAAATATTTTTTTTTATTTGAATCCGTTTATTTTTTATAGCCGAACGGAGGTTGAAAAAAAAGAAAAAAAAAAAAAAACCCTCGTACATATTTAAAAAAAAAAAAATGGTTTTGTAATGTCATGTACAAAATGCTAGTTTTTAACAATATTATGAGATCCTAAAAAAGAAAAAAAAATATTTTTCAGTGTTCCTTTACTGACCATACTGCACTACGATTCAGCACTTGATGACATGGTAAGCTATAAGTTACCTCCCTTAAGCCAGGGCTAAAGCAGAACTGCAAGCTATGTATAGACAGCCCGGTAATTATATAAAGAAACCGCAGTTTCGTTAAGGTTATGGGCTCGTCAGGTCTGGAATAGAACCTATTCAGTTGTTTATTCAGGATTAATATTTCATAACTACCCGTTAGGAACCTTAAAAATATTGTAAAGTTTGACCACGGAGAGGTTTGACCACCTTGGGGCGGAAACAAACAACTTAGAACCCTTTCGTGGGCCGTGGGAAGATTGCTTCCCACCTTCAAGATCATACAAAATACGCCCAAAATACAAAATACGCCTGGGAAGCAATTTCAATTATAATATATTGACGCTGCTATTAGAATGGTGGGAACGCAACTTCCTCATCTTTTCATGGTAAATAATCAAAATTAAATTTAATTTTCTTGATAACTGCAAATGGTTCTGTGGGAAGGATATTTCTCATCCCTGAAATTCAAATGCAAAAATAAAATTTGGCAAAATAAAATCTATTTCCTTGAATGCTATTGCTTAATTGTTAATAAAACATAAAAAACTGGGAGGAATTCAAAGGAAAAATAAATGGCCCACGAAAGGATTAAAAAAGGCAATATTATTGAAAAACTAAATTTTTTATGCTCTTCGTTCATTAAAATTAATTGGTGTATGCGTGATCTCTTTGATACTACAGAATTTTCATTGAAGAGGTCCGTTTAAGGTAGTAGTCTGGTAACTTATGCCTATTTTCATGACTTCTTTGGAGGGTGGTTTTTTATAGGAAAATAAAAATGAATCATCTTGAATATTAAAAGTGTTTTTATTTACATATTGAAAATATAAAAAAAAGTTTATTTGAAAAAATTTAATAGTTTATTACTATTATTATTGTCACTCGAAGTTGGAACTTCAAAAAAAAAAAAAAATGCACGTGGGTGGCCCGGGTGATTTTGGCTCTTGATGTTATCTGAAATCAAATATTCTTGATTATTCTTAATCTATAGACATGTCATTCTGGTCGGAACTACTGAAGTTAAATTTCAAGGGTAAATAACAAAATGGCGGACTTTAAAAAAAAAAGTCCTTTTATTTTAGCAAAGAAAGGGTTGTAAAATAAAAAGTTAGGGGTGAAAAAAATTCTCGTTAGTTCCGACGAGAACTATAAGTGTGTAGAACAGCCTGTTAAAATTTGAAAGCAATCGGTTCAGTAGAAAAAAAGTTAGGACCCGGGCCGACCAGAAAAACAGTGTTTTGAGAAAAACGTGTTTAAAGTTCAACAGCAAACTCCGAGGCGCTCTAGGAAACTCGTTATAACTCCCGAAATATTTCAAATTTCTGTCTAAAATTTTCATAGTATATTTTCAAGACATTGTACTTTCAAATTAGGCAAAAAATATTTTTTTGATTTTCTGAACCCAAGTTACCAGACTACTACCTTAAGCTTCAGGGTCACGCGCCATCTCTTCATGGTCAAGCTTTACCTTTTAGTGCAAAAAACAAATCTGTTATTTTATGGCATTAACTCATATGGATTTAGATTATGGAAATTCCTACTTACCTGTCTTTTTAGACAGGTAAGTAGGAATTTCCATAATCTATAGCATAAATAGTTGAAATTTGTTTAAGAAATGGCTTAAAAAGATTTTACTGAGCTTTACTGTAAATGTGTGATTTAAGATAAAATTGCATATATTTAAATGTACTTTGAAGACGTAGTGAACTTTGCCATTCTTCTTTTTTCCCCTATTTGTAATATGCTTATGTGTTGCTGTATAATGCAATTCCACGGTAACAGACGTATCAGTTTTTTACAAACCAGCTTACAAAACTAGAAATACGTTAAATTTTTGTTTTATTTTACGAACTTAATGAGGAACATGGTCTTTCCTACGGTATTATGTAGCTACAGTTTGAAGATTTCCTGAAGAAACATTGTAATACACAGGGACGCCATTTCGAAATTTTCCAGGGGGGGGGGGGCAAAAGGTGCATACACAATATAAAATTTACCGAAAAGTGGCAAAAACCAAGCCCACTTATATGCCAATACATTGATTTCCCAAAGTGGGGGGGGGGCAATTGACCCCCCTCCTGCCCCCCTAAATGACGGGCCTGGTAAATACACTGTAAAAAATGAATGTTTTTACAGTATAATACAGCTAATTTTATAGTGATAAACAGTAAAAATACAGTAATAAACTGTAAAATTGCTAATATTACAGTTCATTACCGTGAATTTTACAGTTTTAAACTGGAACATCTGCTGCCAGTATTATACTGTTGTTTTTTCAGTATAATATAGTTAAATTTTATGGCAATAAATTAAAATTGCTAACTTTACAGTAAGAAACTAAAATTGCTAGTTTTACACTTTATTACTGTGCATTTTACAGTTTCAAATTGGAACCTCGGTTGCCAGTATTATACTGTAAAAACAACAGCTCATTTTTTGCAGTGTAATAGCATTTTTTCCGTAACGGACGTATCTCGTAAGATGGGTTCGTTACGGGGCCAAAATACCATCATATAAATATTGTTTCTGGAAATATTCAAAATTCAACTGCATTTTATAGCAGTAGAGTCCATGTTCTTCAAAACCTCATGCTACGAAACAAGGACTTAACATAGTTGGAGTCTCTGCAGGCTGTTTTGTGCACCAATCGATGCTTTTTTTTGAAGTGGAACTGCCCTACGTCATTGGTTTTTTTCCCTTTTTAAAAATAATAATTATTATTATTTTGCGCTGTAAAATTGCTCTAAATGTTGTTCCTTTCGGGGAATAGTGGGAGCTGATCAGGCTGTCGCTATAGCTTTTACCCACATTCAATGGATCAGGAAGTTTTAAATAGAGAGGGCACAAAAACATTGATATGTATTTGATTTATTATTTGTCTTTCTTTATTCCGCGTTAGATGCGTTTTTTTTTACATCTCTTGGTTGAAATAAGAAAATTGAAACTAAAATAGAAATAATTCCGTAACACTTGTGCTTAGTTAGATGTTTCATTATTGAGCTTAAAACGACCATATCCAAAACTAGAGTGCGTTGCTAGTAAAAGTTGTGTTTACATTTTTGATCGATTTCTAAAAATAATCGTTAAGATATAAATTCTTATCATTTTTGCTCTTGGAATTTTAGAATTCGTTTTAAGACTTTTAGAGGGGTCACTTTCGGAACTCCTTTATTCCCCTCTTCTTATACAAAAGTATGTTCCTGAAAGAGAAAGAGTTTGACAATCACGTTTGCCCATAATGGATTAGTTAGGAGGAGTTCTGTGTAAATAATATATGCATGTAATAGGAAGAAAGCGGTATTTAGTATTTTTGAATAATAAAAGCTGTTCCTAAATCCAAAGTCACGTGTCAGACATGAATGAGAAGTGTTTTTATTTGGGACTGGGATGGAAAAGGAAAATTAATTTTCTAATGGGTTAGTTAAAAATTAAATTTAGAAAAATCATTAATCATGAGAGGAGAATCAATGATCGTATAATAGGTTTCTTGTTGATAATTTAGTTTCTTGAGTTAAACACGATTTTAAGGTATTATAACGAATTCTTAGCTTCATTTTAGTTTTACTTTACATTAAAAAAAGCACCTTAAGCATAGTATAATCAAAAAGAAACACATCGCTTTTATGATTTAGTTTTATTTTTCGCGGTAGGGGAGAGCGGGGCTAAAAGTTCCGTTTTTTGATCAAGCTCAAAATTCGTTTTGAAAACTTTGTTCTAGAATTAATATTCCGAGCTTAAAACTTAGTATTATATGTCCCTTTGATATACAGACTGTTTTTTGAGTTGTATTTTGTAAGGTTTTTTAATAATTAATTTTATAGCAAGTAAAGCCGAAAAGGAACAACTAACCCCGTCTTGGGGCAAGTTGTTCCGTGGTTGGGGCAAATTGTTCCGATATTAACAAGACGATGAATAACGATGCTGATTTCGAATTTAACCACGTTGCGAGATGAATAACTCCTTAAAAACATAATTTGTATTAAAAAAACAATGGTTGATATTAGTATGACTTTATGTACGGCTGTATGACTGTATGTACGTATGTTACGCATGTGCGTATGTAGGTATGTCGCGTAACTCAAAAACTGTATACCGTAGAAGATTCTAATTTGATATGTTGGCTTTGAGGGAGGTCTAGTTGTGTACCTCCCCTTGTGGTTGCATTCGAATGTTCCCGGGGGGGGGGGGCTTACCCTTCTTTGGAGTAAATCAGTTAATTTTAATGTAGACAAAAGTGATATGAATTGGCGCAATCACTTGACGATATATCACCAAGCTTTTGGTCGCCAAGTGTTTGACGCCAACTTGGTGACAGCTCGCCAAGTTGGCGACAAATTTGCCGAAGAAAATGATTTCTTGAATTTCGGTTCAATTTTTGCGCTATTGGCGATATTTTGCGAAAAATCCACTGAATGCTGTTAAAATCGGCCATATTTAGAAAATTAGTTTACGCTCAAGAAAAAAAAATGGCAACCCATTTTTATTCAACTTTTTTTTTTACCATTTATTTTTTTCACGCTAATTAGAACAGACGATTTCTGTAAATCCAATTTGAAATTGATTTTTACTAACTTAAAAACGCCTGTATCTTTTTGCCGGGTGAAGCGGTTAGTAATTTCCAAAGCTGCGCGAGAAAATTTCCTTTAGGACGTATTTTCTTCGATCTTTCTGATGAGACCTTTGCTTTGAGGCTTTTCCTGTTACGACGGGATTTAAAACTTTTTTTGGCGATTGATTTCTTTTTTGCACTAGATGCCGGCAAAATAACTTAATAATGCAGTCGGGACTTATAGACACGCGTTGCTTGACAAAAGTTTTATTCTCAAGGTAGACCGTGCAAAGCCGGGCAACTCACCTAGTAAATAGTAAATTATAACACATTAATATGGTAAAATACAGTTAATACAGTGCAACAAATGAAAATTACATATAATAACTAACAGCTTCAACAGCTAATAAGCTGAGATAATTGGTTCAGTCTTCAGTTATAACAGGGAGCTATCTAGAACTTCTAATACGATTCTCCGAAATTATGACTTTTTAATCAAAGTATGAAACATATTTCGATAGCTTACATGGTTCGCTTTTCGAAAATTTTATATCTAATATATATCTATCGGATAGACTGAATATTTCTGGATTTATGTTTGATGAAATCTCACTTTCGGTCTTCACAGTAACATATAATATTTATTTATATGTGTATTAAGTCACTGCATCACTGGTTCAGATGAATAGGGCAAGACGTTTCTTCAGGATAGTTGCTAATTTTTATGGGGCAAGTTGTTCCGCGGAACAACTTGCCCCAAAAAAAGGGAACAACTAGCCCCAAAAGCACATGTCTTTAAAACATTAAATTATATGTTAGATAACGAAACATAAATAGTTTCAGCGTAGGATATAAGGGTGCACAATCTATCTTCATGTAAAAAAACCAAAAAGCTAAACATTAACTATTCAATTTAGGGCGAAAGACCAAAAACACCAAAAACAAAAATATTTACTTTCGTAAATCAGTAATGCACGTGCTCGGCTTTTGATACACCGGACGCCACTGGGCTGGCTAAAATGGCCGCCATTTGTGCGCTATAACATTCTATTTCACGACGTATTTACAAAATACATGTATCTTTTTTCTTAGCTGAGTTATTTCAAAGGGAACAACTTACCCGCGGAACTTTTAGCCCCGCTCTCCCCTACTAATTTTTGAATTTCCTCCCCTCTCTCCATTAAAGAAATTTTTCTCTCAGCTAATAAATTTCTTATTTTTAAAATTACATAAACATATAGCAACATTTTTAATTTTACTGTTCAAATTTATTTGTGTGAAAAAAGTTGTTAGGACATTGAAATTCCATTTCTTAGTTTATTGATTTGAACAATCTATATTTCAATTTGGTGCAGTTTAAAAAAAAAAAAATTTTCCGGCCTATTACAAAAACTGAATTAAACCAAATTAAGCAGGTAGATTTGGCGGGAACAATTTTTGAAAAACAGAATCCTCTGAGTTGATTCCATTTTCTCTCTTTCTTATTTTTTTTTTAGCATTTCAAACTTACTCAAAATTATAAAATCTATTGGTGAAAACCGTACTGGGAAAGCATTTTATCTTCGAACCGATATCTTTCAACAAAAAAATTCAGTGGAATGTCTGAGTTTGTGTGTGCGGATCATACATCTTACTTGGTTTTTTCCTTATGAAACTAAAAAAAAAAGAAGAAAAGTTATAAACAAATAGTGAAAATGAATAATATTTAGAAGTCGACATTGACGGACAAATTACCAAATCGAAGCTATAAAGTTGTAAAATATCTCGAATTTCGTCCAAAAGAAATGGCCACTAAAAAGTATTTTCGTACAATTTTATTTTTAGGTTTAATTTTGTTAATAGCATTATTAATCTTTTACATTTTCATTTACAGTTGTAAAGAAAGAATTTTAATGTAGTTAATTAGTTTCTACTGAAAGATCTCTGTTTTAGTATTTGTGGTTTTTAAAGTTATTCTACAAATAGGTGCAATGAAAGTTAAAGAAAAAGAAAAAATCTGAGGTATGAAAAGAAAGAGAAATGTTGCAGATTAAAACAAGTTTTACTCAAACTCGATTTTTCCTTAAAATTTTTGACTTAACTCTTTGAGAGCAACAATCAAAGAAATAAAACGTTAATTTTTGTGAGGCAGTACCTAATAAGAGAATATGAATAGTTATAACAGTAAGGGACAGTGAAAATGTTAAAATTACTCCTGTTTTATAATTCAATTAAGTTATCTGTGTTGATGGAATCTTTGTTGCTTAAAATTTAGCTGCTGAATGAATAAGAATCATCAAAAAGAAACGAATAAAAGTTATTAGCTATAGAAAAAAAACAAGTTTAAAAGCCTGTTCTCTGTTTTGAGTGGCTTATTTTAATTTCCAAGAACGTTCTTGGAAGTTTACCTTTGTGCGAACACATTTGACCCCTTCGGAACTAATGTCCGTCCGGTATACTTACTGGACATGAACTTTGAAAAGCTGCTCTAATCATTTAATAACTAAATTAATTACTTGATTTTTTTATGTTCCTGATTTTGTCTTGAATTTCTTTTCTTTTTTTGACTCTTCGCATTCTGCTTATTTTGCATGCAAAAATTTTCATTTTGGGATTGGGAACATTCCCAAATATGCTTAGCTCGTTTTCCAACTATAGATTCTGATGGTCGCAAAGGCGAGGTTTTTTTTTTGCATTTTTGTCATCTATTGTACTTGTTTGTTTTCCGACAGAGTGATTTAGTGGTTAAGACATTGGTCCCTTGGGGGTAAATTTATAACTTAACCCATTAATGCCTGACATTTTTTTTCCCACAGATATTTTGTATACTGGTTACAAGCAGTGTTTAATGGACAGGAAAAATAATAAAAAAAATATTATGCAAAAAATAATTTTTTTATTAAGGAAAGAAAAATCGTCCCTTAAAAGTTACGATAGACCCCAGAGGGTACATACTTTTTTTACTAGAATTTTTTTCTCCCTACGATATAATATTTAAAAAGACCTTTTATAAGAAGAAATAAATTCAGCAATTAACGTAAACTGGGAAGCTGGGAATAACTTTGAAAACTTAGCTTTTTTTCTTGAGATTGTGAAGGATGTCATCTTTGATATAAAGGTCATATTAAAACTGCTACAGAACACACTTTACAATGGTTATGTGCAGCAATCTGTTAATAACGAATTGAAACAATATCAAGGTACTAATTGAACATTATTATTTGGTTGAAATGTTCATTTGGGGGAAATTCAGACCTTTTTTTGTACCGTCCCTAAAAAGGGACGCTAGGCATTAATGGGTTAAAGTGAATTTATTTTGAGTTTCTAGCTTTTCCGTCAGTATTTTAATACTTGTCAATAATTTTGAAAAATGAAGGAACTAACGATGACTTTCGGGTACACCAGCTCATGTTAAGGCTTTAAACTAACTTTTGCGGGGAAAAGTTTAACATAATCTAGAACCTTTTATTTTCGAGTTTATACTTTTGTCCAGGTTACATGTAAAGCTTTAAAAAATATTGACAATGCACATTTTTTAATTACGTTAACTTTTTAATTTTAACTGAAGAGTTATACTGAATTTAGAGCTGTTTTTCAGTAATTTATCTTTATTTTAATATAAAAAAGTTCTACTGAGTTAAACTATGATTAAAACAAATCAACAATTTTTGAGTCTATAACGTCCACTAGTGTAATTGTTCAGAGAAAGCAAACTATTTCAAGCTGTGACGGTCATATATCTAATCACTGCTTTAATTCCAATTGAGCTTCTAGCGATAAATTAAAATAGCTTTTTTTTTCTTTTACTTAGCTTAAAGAGAAAATCGCCTCGATAAATCTCACTGTTTTGCTAACTAAATGAAAACTATTCGGCAATTGTTATAGTAAATCGTTTCTAATTGAAACTACCGGAAAGAAGTCATTTGAATTGGTTCCCCCTTCCCTCGCTTAAACTAAAGCCTAGGAATACTTACTGTCCACTCGCTTGAAGCGCATGCGCGACCGGCCGCTTAAAATATCGATTCTGAAACATAAGAGACAGAGCTTCACATTTCGTTACATGTGTTTTCAAAAAGGTCAAGGAAATACTATGGTTTTGATTTGTTTGGTCCAATCTCGGATATTTAAAGACCAAAAGTTTACAAGAAACCAACTGCTTTCAGCAGCGAAGTAAATGAAAACAAGAAGTTGTTTTCCTTTACTTCAAGAACTTATTTCTCTTACTTGGTGTTTGAAGGGAAGTTCTTTCCTATGATGGAAGATTTATCAATGGGTAATCCTTTTAGCCCTTTTTAAGTGACATTTATAGGCCCAAATTTGAGGCAACATTTTTTGAAACCATACAATTCACTTTTTATGCTCTTAATGTTGATGATTGATTTGTTTACGTCGTTTTTTCGTTTTACTCAACAACGAAGTTTGTTTTGAAATGTTATAGCGCATGAGTTCTTGTCTAATATAGCAAGACTTAAACATACCAAAACTTTTTTATTTTATATATTAATTCAGGATAGTTCATCCTTTGAAGGAGAAAGTCGTCACTGGTACTTTATACTTTCGTAAACAGGCAATTAATTTAAGACATTTCAAAAGTTTTGCAATTTCTAGAAAAAAATGTTTAGGCTGAAAAATACAATGGATAATAGGTTCAGAAGGGGTGCAAAGATCATCAAATGCAAGTTTTCCCAACCATGATTGATAAAAATTACAAGAATTTCTTTGAAACTTTCAATTTTCATTGTTATTTTACATATGTTTTTGTTTATTATATTAATGAAGAACAAATTGAATTGAATTTCAGGACAAAAAAAAAAAAAAAAATTAAAAAGTCTTACGGCCTTTTCTTTTGCATATGTATTTATGATTCAGTGTGGGACAAAGCCATAGTTAAGAAACTAGATGTAAAACCACAATGAAAGAAATATTTTTAAACGCTCTCTCTATGGTTAAAAATTGGCCCACAAAATATTGTGCTCATATTTTTCTCCTCGATTTCATCAATATCCTCTAAATCCTAGCAAATATATGTGATCAATAATCCAATAAACACTTAGATCTATTTTACAAACACGATTCTTTCACATGATAATTTTTTGTTCTCTTCTCCCCAAATTTTCTTCTTATGGTTATTGAACAAAGAATGATACAACATTTTTATCAAGTCATTTTAAATTATAAACAGAGCTCTATAAATGTTTTAGTATTATTATTGTTATTATTATTATAATTACTATTATTTAAGAGTAGTATTTTTGATCAAGCTTTGCTTAACTCTTCAATGTACTTCTAGTTCTGAGCTTTCGTTTTTTATTAATATTTAATAGAAGACTGTTTGGAACCCATATTATTTTTTTAAATATACTTAAAGCTGTGGTTGCAAAAAATAAAAAAATAAAACAAAATTAAAAAAAAAAAAAAAACCTGAATTTATCAAATACTATAGAAATACAATCTTGCACGAATTTCAATTTTTTGCAAGATGACTTTTTTCACAAAGTAAAATTTCTGTCGGTATTTTTATTTTGAGTTTAAAACTTAATTCCTAATATCTGAAAACTAAAATCAAAATCTTTCACTTATTCCACCATTTATTTCAATGACATAGCCTTTCACTGGATGTATGAGCACTTTACTTTGTTGAGTACTTTTATCTTGTCTTTGATCAATCAAGTTTTATGACGTATGAAATAATGGGAAAACGTTTAATTTTTATCATTAATTAATGCTTTCTCTTTGTACAACCTGCTGTAAATGATTATTATTTCTCTGATCGTCATTTGCATTTGAAAAAGTTTTCATCATTTTAATAGCGCTAAATCTGCTACTTTCACAACAAAGCAATACAAATAGAACTCGCATTTCTTCTATCAAATGAAAAATGCATCAGAAACAAGTTTACTCATGAAGATCTCATTCAGCAAACGTCAACAGAATTGACATTTAGCCAGCAGTATTGAGTAGGAAAACAAACATCTTCAAGTCATGTGATTTAAGTGATTTCATCATTAGGTGATCTTCAAGATTTTGAGCAGTGAAGAAGTCTTGTAGGAGAATGTGGGACAATGTGGAATAGTTGCGATAATTAACTTTTTTAGAAAGTGCAAAAATTGGAAATTTGTCTTAAAAATTACAGTGTACTTAGATAGAGCAATGTGTTTCTTAAAAACTAACATTGAAACATTATTTTAGATTTTTGGCAGTAAATTTGTACCTCAAAAAAAGTTAAAACTTTTTTTTCCATGGGGTAAAGTGAAAAATAAAATATTTTTCTAATTATGTATTTTCTATTGAATGATCTAAAATATTTTTAATCAAATGAATAAATGACTAAGATAATTAATGAGTAAATGAATAAATAATGAGCTAATAAAGGAATAAATAATTAAATTAAATAATTAATACAAGAAAAAAAATTAATGAGTAAAAATGAATGAATAAAAAAGTGAGAGAATAAATGAATAAATGAGTGACTTAGAAAAAAAGGAATTTAAATGAATTTATTAATAAACGAATATATAAGTGATTTAATAGATAGGTCAGTTTGAATAGGAAAACAAACTGAACTATTTCCCTTCGTCCACCTCTTTTGCCCAACACGCCTTTGTCTAATTGTACAAAACATTTAAAATGAAAATAAGTTTCACATTAACACCTTTTAAGGCGGTGGTGTATATCTTACCACCACGTTAGAACTTCAAATGCACTAGAAACGCGCAAAAGTTTTATGTACAGCATGTAATGTTCCATTGTGCGCTGCTCCATGTTTCATGTTGTTCCTCCAGAAAAACTATAAATATTTTTGGCAATTTACATTGTATTTAGTTTTTCTATCACTTATTTCATGTGGAATTAACATATTTTTAGTTTTGAAATAACTAATAACGAATAGTTTTCCAAAAGTGCACATTGACTTGTGAAATTATTTTTCTTTTACATTTTTTCTTTTAATAAGTCAGTAAAATGTTATTGCTTGTATTGGGTGGTGGTTAACATGTCACTATCTCTCTTAAAAACAATAAATAAAGCCACAACAACAAAGTAAAAAAAAACTGTTTTTGGTCATAAATGAGCTTCATTTTTCTACTGATAGTGTAAAATGTAAACTTAAAACAAAGGGGGGGGGGACTTGTGCTCGTTAAAGGGTAAACTAAATAAATCCTGCACCCCGAATAGTAATAGGCCTTAACTAATATTTAAAACACCTTTACAACCAGAACTTCCATTTTAGAATATATATATATTTTTTTGCTTTCAACAAAATGTAACAGAAAGAGTATTCATTTTTGAAAATTGCATGTATTATCATAAGTTATGATCTTCAGACATAACTTTTTGTGACTGGAATAGACTACGTGTGTTACAACATAGTTCAAAATATTACTAAATAAGTAGCACTAAAAACCGTTAATATTTCACCATTTCACTTTTCTCCTCCTTCCCCTACTTAATTTTCCAAATAGTTATAACCCTATCTGATCATCCAACTGATATATCTCCAACTGATCAAGAATGAGCCTAACTATTTAAGAACTTATATGCATTGTTAAAATGATGTAGGCTCCATCCTCTGCAAAACTATAATAGTTCTTTACTTAAAATTATAATTAAAAATGATGTCTTGCATTGCGGCTGTCTCTGTTGCGGCATTGCGGTTTTAGGTCTTTTTTGCCTTTTAGCTTCGCAACAAGTGGCTTTGGAAATCCTTTTTTGGCGAATAATAAAACTTACTCATTCAAGTTGTCAAAACCATTGCGAGATAATAGTAAATGTACTACTATCAAGTTTTTTAAACCTTCAGCTATGTCCAATAGTGTCATAAGGATTCCCCACCGTCACCGGATTCAACATTACTAAGTAGGCATGTCAACATTAAAAAACGAAAGAAAATAATTGTAGAGTAGAAACTCGGTTAACCAAAGGGATTGGGATTCGACCTCCTTCGGTAAATTGAAAATTTCGGATAAAAGAGGTATACTGAAAACTGGCTGTTAAGAGTTGGCAGAAACTCTATCTTTAAACATATTCATTTGCAAAATGATTTTTAACTAAAATTACTGTAATTATTGACAAATGTTTTCAGATTTTGCCTCACAAGTCAAAAAATATAATGTAAATTTAATAAGATAAAGTACAGCAAACTTTGATCATTATCATGCTATTAACAGAAAATCAGTTGATTACAGCATGCCACGGTATACTCCTCGTTCATATATTGTGCTGGTGAAAAAAAAAACTCTTTGTTTTATATTTGATACGATTGAATTAAAAAATCTCAGTTTTCAGGAAAAGTCGTGCCTTCTTTTTTAAATTAACAAAAAAAAAAAGAGGGAGAAAAAGAAAATAGCTTTTTTCATTTCCCTAAATTTTCTGCAGTGTAAGATGTAACTTCGGATTCCTATCTCCTCAAAAGGCAGCTAGGGCTATTAATTCACTTTTATATCTTAATTTAACAATTGAAAGAAAGTACCACCAATACAAAAATAAATGAATTTTTTTATAGGTATAAGCATCATGCATTTGTACGTAAAATGAATGGGTGATTTTCATAATCTCGGTTATATCGCCGTTTTGGATATAGCGAGCTGTTGTCGAGCAGTTGTGCTTGTTTTGTCTTCCAGTAAGAGTGATATAACGAGTGGTTACTGTATTACAGTTAACTGTATTTTTAGTTTTTTAACTTTTAAAACTATTACGAACGTAAAAAGTAATTACTGGACAAAACAACTTTTTTCCAGATTTGATCGTCTTTGAATTTAGTGGCTTACAAAATGGATTATTTAAAAAAAAATTAGTTTTGGTTTTGGAGAAAAAACTGAAGTGGTGGAAATGCATGGATAATTTGTGTCTGTAGTAGAAAAGCTTGTCTGTGTTGAACTTCAAGTGATGTTGTTTATATATACATATATATGAGGGTAACCCTTATTTTTCAGCTTTGTTTTTTCTAAAGTCTCAACGCAACATTTTCTTACATCTGGCCTAAAATTAACACCAGAAAAAAAAAGAGGTCATTACAACAATTTTAAATGGGCCACAGAGGCTGTAAATGTGACTTTTTTTTTTTGGAAAATAAAATCTATTTTTCTTCAGGTTTAAATAAATAATATGTAAAATTTTATGTCCAATCATAAACAGACATGTGATTTTTCAGTAATTTTACTGAATTCAGTATTTTTTGAAATAGCAAAATACTTATTGCATAAAAAAAAGATAGGTGTTACAAGTTAAATTAAACGTCTACCAATAATTTCTTGCATCCAATTAAGATAGTCGGCTACACAGAAACAAAAGCCTATGTTTGAACTTGCATGTGTAGTATAATGTATCAATAATTTTGTATCTACTCACACAACAACGTAATTTCAGTATTTTTCTTTCTATTTGAGTCACATGTCTGCATAAACTAAGTAAATGAAATATGTATCAAAATTCGTCGATATAGTATGTAGCGAACGAGAGAGTTCTTAGTTCAGATCGCGAGGCTATCCGGATGGAGCTGTTTACAGTTCCGAGGGACGGTGAGCGACTGCTTGAAGGGGCGGTAGACCTACAACATATGTGTTTTGTAGTTAAGCAATTCCAGTTCTTAATTTACTTATTTCTATTACTAAATATTTGTTTTAAATTGAAATAGAAATAAAAACTGCTATTGCAAAAATTGAGGAAGGGAATTTTTCCAAGCCAGTCATTTCCTGTTTTTCCAGGGGGGGGGGGTGTAAATGTAATGCAATTTCATTAGAAAACAGCAAAAGCCACTCCCACACATATGCAAATACAGTGATTTCTCAAAGCCAGGGGAGAGCAATTGATCCCCTGAACCCCTCCCCCCCAAAATGAAGGACCTGTGAATTTTATTTCACTTTTATTTACAATTAAGGTTACCGTAAAATGGGGGAATCGGTACACGTTTCATCTTTGATTGTAAAAAAAATAGTTAAAAGATTTTTTTTTTTAATTTGATTTTTTAGGAAGAAACTTTCCAAGCGAAGACAAAACATCTTGAACTGCTATTATTTATGTATTTAGGAATTTAGGGGTGTTCCGAATCACCCCGCTGATAGGGGTCAATCGAAACATATGTCAAAATGTTTATTTTTTTCAGTTTAACCTATAATAAGTCTCACAAACAAGAGTAATATTGAAGGGAGAAAATAACAACAGATAATTACTGTCAAATAAAAGTTTATTTTTTATACCAGTAAACGTTTATGATTTGTCAAAATTCAAAATAATTTTGAACTTATAAAAAATTAAAATTAATTTTAAGAAATGCTTTTGATTTGTAATGCAAAGATTTAACCTAATTTAAAATCACTCATGTCGTCCACAAATATGTATTCGTCCTTAAAACTAGCAGTTGTGGCTTGGCTTAAATTTTTTCATAACATCTTCTGAGATGAATGCTGCCTTTGTTTTAGTTTCTTGAAATCTCTGGGTTTCGGGGATTGTCCTGTAAGATTTTCCCAATTATTCATCACTGTCTGTGTGCTGGACTTTTGCTACATACAGTCTGTATGACTTTCCCCCATGTATTTTAGGTGAAAAGAAGTTTCCTGGAGCAAAAATCTTTTTAAATCTGCAACTCTATGTCATTCTAAGATCTAGTTGCTTAGGAGAAGGGATAAAGAGTAATAAATCCTTGTCCTTGTCTTGACTAGAAGAATTGGGTTCAGAATCTCGATTTTTCAAACCGTTTCCTTCAAATAAGTTTGAATTGGAACTACAGAACAAAGTGTTCCGATTCGCCCCGCAAATCCTTATCCTATGACATTATGAAAATGTTTTCATTTTTATTCCACAATAGAAAAAATATAGTTTGTTCTAATGTGGTACTCTGTTGCTCAGATATATGCCTTATTAAAAAATACTATTCTTAGATTTGATATATAAAGGGGTCTGTACTTACATACAAAGTTTTGCAATCCATAAAAACTTGGTGTTTTCTAGTGTCCCGCTTGAAGCTTTGCACAGAAGTCAATAGTGTTGCCAGAATGGCCAAAATATTTGTTTCCTACTTCTTATAATATGACCTTTCTAAAAAAGAAATTTAACTGCCAAAAACACCCGACGGTATATTTATGAAGAATTTCTTTGCATGATCAGGAAGTCTTGTTCCGAATCACCCCGCTGTTCCTATACACCCCATTTTACGGTATTTATAATTGTAGTAAGTTGTTATTAAAATATTTTCTTTTAATCTGTCACTTGTTTATTGAACCAAAATGGAATGAAATAAGGAATGAGAATGATAGAAAAATATAATTATTTTTTCGCTTATATGCTAAGGGCCCCCCTAATATATATATATAAATAAAATTACAGTAAACTAACTAACTACGGTTAAATGTTTTTTCGTTTAAAAGAGTGTCGGATTATTGAGGTTCTATTGAACAATTGTTGTCGCCAAGCACACACTGCTACAACAACACAACCATTTGCTAATGTATCTATTTACTTCATATTGACAAATAATCACTAAATGTGCGTTATTGACGACACTTTAAAAAAAATGAAAGAAATATGTGATTGTTTTCATTGCCCTTAGGCATAACAGCGTACTTTTTTTTAAAGCTGTGTTATTTTCTTGTTTCAGATTGAACAAAATTCCAGAGAATTACTTGGGGGCATTTTTGAAAAGCAAACAAAAGTAATAAGTTAATTTTCGCCTACTCGTTTGAGTAACAAAGAAGTCCCTTGGTAATGTATTCAACTTTTCAGTATTGGAGAAAAATTACTTTCTGATAAATACTTAGAATTCCGTACTGTTCTTCGGGGGGGGGGGAGTAAAAAAATATAAGCTTTTATTTTCGCTTCCTGTTTGGTATTAAAACTGAAAATTTTTTGATGAATTTTATTCTTGTACATTTTGGCAGAATTAATGTTAGTAGTATCGGAGTAGTTAGTTAATTTCTTAATTCTTACTCCCTTACTATTGCTGCACACGTTGGGAATACAGAAAACCAGAGCAATTCTTGCGAAATACCATTTAAGGAGGAAGTTTTTGTACCACTAATAGTTTTTATTTTAAGTAATTTGAAGTTTAGTTATTTATCATAGGGAATCTTAAATTATATGCTAAAACTATGCAGAAGTATAAATTCATGCATTAAATGACTTAGTTTAATATAGCAGCACACCAATTAAAACATTTAATGTGAAATACTTACTTCATTTGCTTGACGATAGTGCTTTTTCCGGATTCTCCAGCACCTGAAAGAATGAACACAATTTGCATTAAGATTAGTTATTCAGAATATATATATATATTTCTTGTCGTATGCCAACCAGGCTGGCAATTTGGGGTGCGCTGCTTCACTTTTCCAACTGTACCGTTATTTGGTGTGAAGTCCGACTTCCACAGTACACACATGCCATAGGTACCCGTTTATAGGGTAGGCAACCTTTCACAACAACACTTTCACACAAAGAAAGGACAAGGACAGGAGAGAGAGAAAGCACATCCATGCCCAAACCGGGACTCGAACCCGGGGCCACACCATCCGTGGCAGACTGCTCTGACCACTAGACAAGGTGGCCGACTTCAGAATATATAAGCCATATGAAAGAAAATGGACTGAAAATATGATAATATATATATATATATATATATATATATATATATATATATATATATATATATATATATATATATATATATATAGACACTGTAAAAAATAAATGTTGATTTTGCAGTATAATACAGCTAATTTTATAGTAATAAACTAAAAATTTCAAATTTTACAGTAATATACTGCAAAATTACGAATTTTACGGCAAAACAAAGCATTTTATATTTTTTGTAGACATTGCCTGTGTGGACATCGTTTTTATGAGTGCCATTCTGTAGGCATTCTAATCATGACTGCCCACAGAAGTGATATACTCTCCAATGTGTTTTCTATTTGGGAGCTTTAAAAGTTAGTGCTTTTTTGGTAGCTTTTTAAATTTCAATAACAAATCTTCTGCTTTCGACGATTTTTTATCTTATTCGTGTGTAGATTAGTAACTATTTATAAATGCTACAATTTTTTTTTTCATTATGCATTATTAATGAAAAACAGAAACCGGAAAGACAGAATTAACATGGTCGAAGGGGAAAAAGATGAACAAAAATTTAAACAAGAAGATGGGTTAAAAATAATAAGCATGAGAAGGAACACAGAAAATATCCAACAATAGGGTTGGTTCGGGTAAGGGGGCCACTGGGGTAAGTGGGCCACCCTTCCTAAAACTGAACTGCGAGTATAGTTTTTAAACTTAATTGTACTGATCACGTCAAATTGCATCACAGTGATTGCTTTTGCATATATTTGAGTTTCATGGAACTTTTTTTTAGATCATATAATTTATGGCAAAAAATTTTCAATTTTTTTTTTCTGTTCAAGCAACATTTTTCAAAGAATTGTTTTGATGTTAGTTTTTATTATTTTTTCTATGTTCATCAAGTTTTCTTGTAGAGTTTAAACTAAAGTACACATTGAAATAAGAATTTTAATGCAAAGTATTATTAATAAGTGTTTAAGGGGAGGGGTCCCACTTACCCCTTGGGGTTTCGTTATTAGTTTAAGTGGGCCCCCTCACTATGGTGTAAGTGGGCCCCCTCATAATAATGATGATTTCAAAATGAAAAGTAGTTTTGATGAAGCAATTTCTACGACGAAATAAAAGATAATTATTTAGACCTAGAAGAAATTGATGGTTCAGCTACAAAAACTGCAAAAGTTGGTAACTATGTATTTGTGAAACTTGCATCAAAGAAAACCATGAAGTATTTTGAAGATCTAATTTTTAAAACGTGAAACAAATGAAAAAATGCTGAAAAATTTGATAGAAAAAATAGAAATAGCTACACTTTTTATTGGTTGGATGTAGGTGTTAGAATTATAACTGTGGATGAAATGACAACAATTCCTACTGAGAAATCTTCAAATAGACGCTGCCATTAAGTGTTTCCATTTTTTTCCAGCCTATAATTTTTTTCCTATTTTACCAAAATTGATCTTAATCGACTCCATTACGTTTGATCAACATTAATTTATATGTAAAAGCAAAAAATACGCCTGACGGCTTTTAATGAATTTCACAGACACAATTGTTTTGTATTCCGCTTTATAATTTTCTGTCATATACATTTAAATGTAAGTAGATATCTCATTAATGGATACATTTACAGAAAAATATTCCCTACTACAATACTGCATACTTTGTCAGGTAGGACCCATAAACCCCTTTCCAAAATATGCTCGCTTTAAATATAAATAAATGGGGGGTGGCACACTTACCCCTTCCTACGGGGTAAGTGGGTCCCCCACGCCATTTAGTAAAGAATACGATGGTTAAAAATATTTAAAGCATTTTTTTTTCGGAAATAATGCTGAACTTGTGTTCATTAATAATGTCCAAGATAAAAGAAGTCAAAAAATCTAAGCTGTTTTGCTTAAAAACCTTTGTATAAGGCTTTAAAAATGAACTGTTCTAAAAAGGGGGCCTACTTACCCTAACCAATCCTATATAAAATACAAAAGGTTACACCAGAAACGCAGAACATCATTTCTGAATTTTACACGTTTGAAAAACAATATTTCCAATCAATATTACAGTATTTTAGAAAAGAAAATCGAGAATATTAGAAACAGTTAATAAGTGTAAGGAATCTCAAAAAGTTAAAAAGAAAGCGCATTATTTATTTGGAGGTGTAAAACTGGACCAGATTCAATGCGGATTATTTTGACATTGACTCTAGACTTCTACACTTTGAAAAATATAGATATATAACCTTAGGGCCGGACTTCACATTAGCAGAAAACCGACAGAAACCGAAGGTAGAAACCGAAAATCCGGGTACTTCCTATTTTAGGAAAATAGGGAATACTGATGTGGAGATAGGCCCTTACTCCGTAAAGACGATGGCAGCATTCTGCGTCCCATGCAATGGAGTAACTTAACTGATTAAACTGGTGTAACGCTACGAGCGATGCTTAACATTACACCAATCAAATCAAGTTACTCTATTGCATTGGAAGTAGCTATGCTACCGCCGCTTTTCCGGAGTAAAGCTAAACAATTTTTTTACAGTGTACATTGTACACTGTACAACTCCAGAGACGGTGTCTGCATCTATTGATGCTTCCATTTATAGCCAATGTTTAAAAGCCACCTATATTTGGTAAACAAGCGAAGAGGGAACCGAAAGTAAGTACACATACTGTCCGTCAGTGAAAGCCGCGCCTAGCTTTCGAGAAATATTCCACTTAGAAAAGGGGTGAGGGGTGATGTGAATGGAAACTTTCCGAAGTTTTCAATTTAAAACTTTCATTTGCTATCCTCTTGACGCATTCAACTAAACTATGCATTTGAAATTAGCATCGTTCTACGTTGTTTCATACGGCTTAAACTGTTCCCTTTATTGTTATCTTACCGATCACCCCATTTGGTAAGAACCTAAAAAAATCAGACAGTAGCAACAAACAGAAGAGAATAAAAGTGAATAAAGAAATTAAAGAAAAAAATGAAGGCATTAGCAAATAATAATAATATTAAATAATAGTATATAACTTTATCTAAGACTCGTTTCTGTGAAGTGCGATGGGATCACTCCACACGAGAGTCGTTAATGTTTTATAGGGTACTAAAAATGATTCTAAAACAGTAATGAACTGTACATTTTCCGTTACATTTTCTTGCTTTTTTATGCATTGACTAGGTTACTCTTATCAATGATAATATAATTTGCCTATTAATAATAAAATATTCTTGCATAACTTCAATGCTTTTGGTGTCTGCGAGGCAAATTTTCCAACTTTACCGACATCAATTTTGTGGGCATAATCATCTTGCGAACTGATAAATGGTCATTATTAGTATTAAAAAATTAGAGTGCAGATCCTCTGGGTGCTTTATATATGTGAACGTAAAACTTCAAAATCTACTAAATGATATTAGCCGGTACATAGCGACATTGACATATCAAAGACATCGGCGAAACACAGAATAATTCCGCAAAATCGTCACTTAAAGTCAACATTCTACGACTTAGGTCATTTGCGGTGGCATATGTATCAAGAACTATTTATATCATGTATACATATATCTTTCGTATTTCAGATGAATTTATTTTGATTATTATTATTATTTTTGCTAATACTCTGTCGAAGGACACGTATAACGCAAATCGTCAGGAAAATTCAACAAGTAGCTACCTTGAAAAAAAAAAAAAAAAATGATATCTCGTCACTATTGCGAAAACATCCAAAGCACATCAGAAAATTCAATAGTAAAGTTGTGAATAAAATTTGAACTTCACTCACAATTTCAAATATAAGCATTTGTACTAGCATAAAAAAATATAAAGCAAGTAAAAGTGTTCATTTCTTACTGTATCTCATTTCTGAATCAACTGATGTCTCAAACAGTATGATATTTTTACGCGGCTACCATGTGTAAATGTGTATTTCATACTGCAAAAATAATAATTTTATAATAATGAAATTAAAATAAATTACAAAGAATTATTCCAACTCTAATTTTGGAATTCGGTATGGATGCTTTTCTGTTTAAATATACTGAATCTTTTGTTCGGAGCATCCTAGTTTGAAGCATGCAAGATGCACGACAAGATCAACAAGATGCACGATGCACGTAAGCATAATGATGCAAAACGTACCATACGTTTCCTCTCTCACGGAGGGGAAAAAAACAGACCCTCCCTCCACGGAAACTAAAACTTTTAACGAATAACGATTACATGTTGAGGAATTAAATACATACAATGATGGCAAGATTTCTGAAACGTCTAAGTATGGGTTTGGTTATGAGTGATAAACTATAAAATTTCTAATTTTTACAGTTATAAACCATAAAAATGCTAATTTTACAGCTTATTACTGTGCATTTTACAATTTCAAACTGGAACCTCTGCTGCCAGTATTATACTGTAAAAACAAGTTCACTTTTTGCTGTGCTGTGTTAATAAAACTTTAAAGCTAGAAATGAATAAACCGGAAGTTTTTTTTTGAAAACGGGAGCAATTTCAGAAGCAAGATTTGAGCTATTATGACGCTAAGTGTTCTTCAAACGAATTAAAAATAATATATTATTTAATTTTAAAATAAATAACTAATTAAAGTATAAATTTTTTTCTGGTCGCTATTAATAAAGGTCAAATTGGCCACCTGTGCTCTAAACAATTTGAGCGTATTATATTATCTTTTAAGCCCGATATAGAAAATAGAAGTGCATTAAAAGCCCATAACGCTCATTATTTCTAGACCTATAAACACTTGCTTAAAAACTTAGCAAGGGATTAGAACTCATCATTATTTTAAAGTTTTATTGTTTAGCATATTTAAGCAAAAAATCATTTGCCACACTAGACCAACAAGAGAAAAATGTCTGAAAGGAAAAATAAAGTTATTTTTAAATATATGATGTGCTTTTATTGCACAACTGTTTTGTAATTATGATTTAAATCTCTGTTTTTCTTTTCAGCAAACGGAATAAAAGAAATTAATTGCATTTTCAATTTCCTCCATTTCTTCTATTTTAGGAGGATTAAATGCTATATTTCGCTAAGAATTGCTTTGAAAAGAATGTTGGAATAAATTAATCAAAAAAAAAAACTGTTGTTAATTATTTTCCTAATAATTCTTCCTCCTATATATATATTCCTGTATTATATATATACATATATATTTATTCTCAACTTTAAGAGACACTCAGAAAATATAAAATAAACTTAATAATACACTTCTGGTTTTAATTCTTGCATATATATATATATATATATATATATATATATATATATATATATATATATATATATATATATATATATATATATATATATATAACTCAGGATGACAATTATTGAGCTACATTTAAAAAAATAAATTGATAACTTAGGAACCATAATCGAAATACAATTAAAGCGGCGATTGAATGAAGGGCATTTAGATTTTTTTTGGAACATGCGCTTGTTGCTAATTTTGTTGGTGAAAATGTTGAATTGCAGCATTTCTGATAACATATAGATCATCAAAGATGATATGGAATAATGTGTGACGTAAAATATTTGAATGGAAACTATATTTACGCTTAATAGTATAAATTTTCAGTATGCAAAAATGTTTTTTTTTTTCACAATTTTTCATACTTCTGTATTTTATCCTTAAAATATAATGCGTAAGATATTATTTCGGATAATTTACGTATACCAAGTAAATAAGCAGTTGAACTCAACAAAAATAGTACTTTGAAAATTTTTATGTTTTTTTTTCTTACAGAGTTTAAGCATAGTAATATGTTTCAGTGATATTCTATGTATATACAGCAAGAGGTGAAAATTGGACTGAAAAAAAAAAAAATTCAAAAGCTGCTTAAAATTTTCTTACAGAAGAACAAAACGTTAATCATGTGAACAAATCGAATAATTTGTAAGCAGACGTTCAGCTCTTTTCAATGACAAACCGGATGCCCCCATTTGAGCCAATGTCCCGGCTTTATGTAATTTTTTCTAAATCAGATTTTTTTTTCAAAACTGTTAAATGTAAAAATAAAAGAAATGTTTAGTAATGCTGAAAAATGTGGGAAAATTCTTACATTTGCTAACTCGTTTTCGAATACAATTTATAATTTCGTTTCCGTGTAAAACAAACACGCCAAGAAAAAAAAAAAAACTTTTTCCTCAAATGAAAATGAGTAAACTTTCTGAAGCAATTCTGTTTTTGATTAATACACGATAAACCTTTCAGAGAAATTCATTATTGAGCTGAAGATTTTTGGGCCATTTAAATATGTGTCCTAGAGGCTGAGCAACCTGCTGATAAATTTACAAGCGTCATTTAAATAACATTAATCACTGAATCAAAAAGCAGTCGTTTAAGGTGGCAAATTTGGTCTCAAGTTTACTTATGTATTCAAAGATAATCGATGAAGTTTTGTGATTAATGAATTTCTTAATTATGTAATTTAAGCTTTGTCAGCCAACTTTTGGGAATAGTTCGGGAATAGTTTCGTAGGTATAAAGTTTGAAGATTAACTCCATCCAAGCATTTTATTTATTTCTTTTGGATCTGATACGAATCAATTAACCCATTAATGCCTAGCGTAACTTTTTAGGGACGGTCCAAAAAGGGTCTCAATTTCCCCAAAATGAACATTTCAACCAAGTAATAGTATTTAATTCGTACTTTGGTAATTTTTCAATTCGTTATTAACAGATTGCAGCACATAACCATTGTAAAGTGTGTTCTGTAGCAGTTTTAATATGATCTTTAATCAAAAATCACATCGTTCACAATCTCAAGAAAAAAAGTTTTCAAAGTTATTCCTAGCTTCCCAGTTTATGTTAATTGCTGATTTTTTTCTTCTTATAAAATGTCTTTTTTAATATTATATCGTAGGCAGAAAAAAATTTTAGTAAAAAAAATATGTACCCTCTGGGGTCTATCGTAACTTTTAAGGGACGATTTTTTCTTTCCTTAATAAAAAAAATACTCTTTACATATTATTTTTTTTATTATTTTTCCTGTCCATTAAACGCTGTTTGTAACCAGTACACAAAATATCTTTGGAAAAAAAACTGTCAGGCATTAATGGGTTAATCAAATCATGGCTGTATAGTATAGACTGATTTAAATTTAAGGTAGGCGAACAATCTAAATATTTTTTTCTTCAATATTTATTACACCTTTCTTAAATCTAAACCGATTACTTAATATGACATGACTAACGCGTTTTGACAATTTATTTGTTAAAATTTTTTTTAAAGGTTCGTTTTGGAAAACATTTGCTTTTTTCTTTGAAAACCTGCAGTTTCTTTAGCACTTCTAGTGCACTCACTTTTTCACATTTTTAAAAACTTTTTGTGTCTATCTCTTCGTTAGATACCGTAGAAGGATTGGACCCTCTAAAATTGGAGTCAATTCACTAAAAATGTAGTTTTTATTGAATGTTTGAAATTTCCCCCAAGAAAACGGGACTTCCGTCCCCTAACTTTAATTACGTCATTATTTAAGAAACAAAAAAAAAATGTGTGTACACTAGCTTTTAGAGCTTTATGAGCAAGAATCTGAGAAACTGTCACGCCTAGCATTACGAGGTGATTCATGACCTCTCAGATTTTCTCCCAAAAATTACCAAATGTTTATTATCTTATTGAAAGACCAAATCCAGAATGTTTTGCTCTAAAGTTGAGTTGTTTAGTTTTTATGGATCCCTAAAGTTGAAGGTGCGGCATCAAAAATTAAGCGGATTTTCAAGACATGGAAATTGCTGTGAGCCAAAACTCTTACCAGGAACTGTTAAACTGCAATTTTCTTTTTGTATATGGAATATAGAAGGTTGAAACTTTACAAAATGAATGTTAAATTTGTGGTAAGTTGTTGCCGTAAGGTCAGTGAAGGCCCTCAAAACAGGGCATTTTTGACGTTTTTCAGCGTTTTTGAGGTCCAAAAACAGCTTGTACATTTCAGTTGGCACGGCAAAATTAGTGTCGTTGGAAAGACCAGTGTAAGCAGTTTAAAATAATGTATAAATAACCGAGGAAAGTTCAACGTGCTTTTAGTTGCGTAAGGCCGAAGTATGAAAAATGTCATATTTTACCGATATTCAAACGGTCATAACTTCCTCTGCCAACAACATATTGAAATATTTTTTTTGCCAATGTCATGCTCTATTCTTTGTCTTAACAGAACAGTTGAGTCCTTTGAGGCGAAATGTAAAAAAATTTTTTACAAAAAATGCACAGAAAAAAATAAATTTTTTGTAAAAAAAAATTTCACATTTCGCCTCAAAGGACTCAACTGTTCTGTTAAGACAAAGAATAGAGTATGACATTGGCGAAAAAAATATTTCAATATGTTGTTGGCAGAGGAAGTTATGACCGTTTGAATATCGGTAAAATATGACATTTTTCATATTTCGGCCTTACGCAACTAAAAGCACGTTGAACTTTCCTCGGTTATTTATACATTATTTTAAAGTGCTTACACTGGTCTTTCAAACGACACTACTTTTGCCGTGCCAACAAAATGTACAAGCTGTTTTTAGACCTCAAAAACGCTAAAAAACGTCAAAAATGCCCTGTTTTGAGGGCCTTCACTGACCTTACGGCAACAACTTACCACAAATTTAACATTCATTTTGTAAAGTTTCAACCTTCTATATTCCATATACAAAAAGAAAATTGGAGTTTAACAGTTCCTGGTAAGAGTTTTGGCTCACAGCAATTTCCATGTCTTGAAAATCCGCTTAATTTTTGATGCCGCACCTTCAACTTTAAGGATCCATAAAAACTAAACAACTCAACTTTAGAGCAAAACATTCTGGATTTGGTCTTTTAATAAGATAATAAACATTTGGTAATTTTTTGGAAAAAATCTGAGAGGTCATGAATCACAGGCGTGACACTCTCTCAGATTCTTGCTCTTATATCACAATATTACAACCAATAGTCATTTTTGCCAAGTTTCAAATGTACAAAGTAAATCCTTTCTTTTTCTAGAGCTGTTTCTTAGATCTGGAAGTTAACTTATCAAAGGCAGACTCTATAAAAAATGCAGTTTCATTGTTTTGTTGACTTAATGTGGTATTGTAGTTGTTGGTGTTATATACTTTATATTTGTTCAGAATTAACCTAAAAGAATTCTGTAAATATAAAAGTTCCTTTTCTTTAAATTAAAAAAAAAAAAACAGCGCACTTAATATTTCTGATTCATATTAGCTATGCGATTAATACGTAATATTAGAACATCATGCTCCATTTTTTGAGTTAATGAATGATTTACTATTACAGAACATAATACGGTTAATGATCTTTTGTGCAGTTATACTTATTGATAAAAGCCTTAACTGCTTTTAACAGCAAAAAAATGCTGGCTAGTAGAATGATGAATATTATTTATTTTTTAGTATGGGAAATATAACCAAAATATCTATTACTTAATCGACTTCAATACTTTTATATGCTTTCAACTAAAAGTACAGCCAATACTGAGGCTCTAATGGAGCATTTCTCAGTCTTCCTTATTTGTGGATGGTAAAAATTACGAAGGAATTTCACGGAGAATTTTTTCTCTCTTCATTACAAAAAAAAAAAGAAGAAGAAGAAATGTTACACAACCTAGTTGTAAGATTTTCATTATCATTTACTTGCAATGTTATTTAAATGCTAAGATGAACAGTGATTGCACTGATTTTACATGAGCATAAACTTTTGAGGAGGAAAAATAAATAAAACAAGAATAATAACTATTTGAATTTTAGCATCTTGAATTCAAATTATGTTTTTCGCGTGGCGATAGTTGTGTGTATGTTTTGGCATGTGTGTGTAGGAGTTGGTGTGTGTAGGGACGTGTGTGTTTTTGTATGCGTATGCGTTCATGTGTGTGTGCAGGACATGGGCGCCACCACCAGGAAGGGTGAAGATAGAAGACCTACACCACCTGAAGGACAGGTGGATGCCTCCAAGTCCAATCTGAAAAAGGAACCACACGATCACTGCGATCAAAAATAAAATCAAATATCACTTCATCATCGCTCAAAAAATTAAATAAAAGCAAAGCAAATAAAATATTAATGTATAAAAAATCGTATAAAATTGTTATTCCTCGTTTTTACTTATTTATTTATTTATTCATGAAAGGAATTTTTTTTTGACATAAACGCATTAAAAACCTTCAAGGACTAGTTCAAGGTCTCCCGTGGATTATTGCGGGGGTCAAGTCATGTTCAAAGACTCCTGCGTTAATTTGGTGGCAAAAGAGAGAAATCAACAAACAACTAAAGATAACTTTGAATGAAACTTATAAACCCCAAATTTGTCATGATCAAAACAAGTTAAGCACATATAGGCATGAAAAGACCTTCTATTTACGAAATTTCTGACTACCGTATACCAGCTAGTTTAACATAACTATACCCTAAAGTTACTATGCGTCGGAAAACACCTTTTGGTAAACATAAGTTTACATTTTATTTTTGCATTTCTGTGTTAACCCATTTATGCCCAAGTGTTTTTTAACAATTTTTTTCAATTTTTATCTGCTTAAAACTCTTACTTGGAATGGTTTACATACATTTTATGCTTAAAATAGTTTGCCGTTGCCATATTTATTAAGTTATTTAACGTCCTGTTTATGGGATATTTTGCAGATATGTAAGCAAAACACGACCTTACTTGACTTTACTTCTGCAAAGTAACATTACAGAAGGCATCTGTGATCAATTTTAAGCAAATCATTTTAAAATCGTTTAATTTTATGAAAAAAAAAGTTCGCAAAGAAAACTTACTTTCTGTGGCTACCCATGCTGGATCGTTGCTTGACTGATCTGTCTGAAAATAGCTGTCAATAAATAAACTCTGATGTCCAAACAGTGGCTCTAACTGGTTTTCTCAAGAAGAAGGTTTTTTTAACTTGTGAAAAACAGCTTTAGTAAAATGTTATACCCATCACAGGCTTTTGTATGCAGTAACTAACAAGCGTCCTGTTTTTAGGCTACTGGGCATAAATCGATTAATATGTTCTTTACATGCTCTACTACAAGTATATACTAAAATTAATACTCTTTGCTGTTAGTAATAATTTCAGAGGAAAGTCTTTCAGCAGTTTATGAACAAAAACAATAATGAGCGTCAAAAAGTACTTTGTAAACATTTAACTTGGTTCCAGTTTCGGAAACTAAAATAAAAATATTAGCTACAATCTCAATTTTATGTTTTTAAAAAGAATTATCCAAATACCTTATCTAAAAAAGAAAATAGGCGTTTTCAAAATGCCATTACTTTACCCCATGGGCCTACTCTATCGCACATGAACTTACCTTTTTTTTCACAAAGAAAAGTGTTGTCGCTGATTTTCAGTTCATAGATTAATAAATTTTGTTTCGAGTTCAATTTTGATTCTAAAACGCCTTCAGTACATTTTAATCTATTTTCTTCGTACTGGTTAAATTTGTGTTTTTCTAGCGTTTATATTGCTTACTAAATAATAAATATTGATTGAATTTTAAAATTTATTCCTAAAAGAGGAGCATTTTCGCTGAAACTTGATAAATAGTTATTTATATTAATGGAATAATCTATAATTTCTATTTTTAGTTATATTGAAGCTATCATCTTTGAAACATTTTAATTGCTTTTCACTTCTTTTTCTGCTGAATCTCATTTTAAATTCTTCCAGGAAAACAGCTATTTTTGCTGTGTGCTTAAGAAGAATTATTTTTTAAATCTAAAGAGCATTGATATTTTCCAACGCGACTTAAGGGAACTTCAGTTATCACAACAGCTTAAAATATGTACTCAAAGCTCAGATGTTAATGACACGTACTAAGCTGAAGTGAAAGCCTAAGTGTTTATGCTTTCAAACTATTTGGAAAACACTATCCTTATTTTGGTTTTGGAATTTCTTTGAATTACTATAAACTTTCGTCATTAAGAGATTAAGGAACCCACTCACCCCACAATTATCCCCAAAAGTTTTGCTTCAAGCAGCTTGATGCCTAAATGAGATTTAAATGAGAGAGAGAGAGAGAGAGAGAGAGAGAGAGAGAGAGAGAGAGAAAAAAAAAAGATTAAATTCCACTTGAAAAATCTTTAATAGAAGTATATTATTTCAATAACTGTACACCGTATTATTACACTGACAGCTCAACATGAAAACCAAAAATATAAAAATACATTAATGCTACATCATTTTGTTACTAAACAATTCCGGCACCACTATCGGCAAAGGCTATTGCCACTGGAATTTTGACGCCCAGTTTCCCCACTACATGGAGGCGCTTAGGCTCTATTCGATGCAAAACTGCACCAGGAACTTTATTTTGTCAAGAAATACCCCATGCTAACTGAGTACTTGAGGCAGGGCCGTAACCAAGGGTAGGCCAGAGGAGGCGCCGCCTGCGATGGGAGAATTTTCGCCTCCCCTAAGAAAAGGTTAGAATAATAAAAATCATCACATGAAATTAAGATTCGTGAGGTTTGTTTTTGTTTTGTTTTGTTTTTACTTTTGAAAAAAAAAATGAAACAAAAGTATTTCGATTAGTCACATAAACTTCAGTTTAGTAGAAAAATAAATAACCATAGTACCTTCATAGAGGCTGCGGAGGTATTTCCATTTCTTTTATTTTGTTAATAAAAATATTATCATAAAAAACAAAGTTAAGTGGAAAAAAGTACATATTCCGCGGCACTGTGTTTTGAATACAAATAATAATTATTATTTAAAAAAGTTAAAATGCAGTGAGCGAGATTAAAAATACTCTAATAAATAGTCACCATAGTACTTAAGTCTTTGAATGTAAAAAGTAAAAGTAAACGTAAACCAAAGCTTTTTCTGGAGATTCAGGAAGCAAAGTATTTAAAATAAAATAAAGTAGAATAAAAAAAAAGACTTAGGGTATTATGGAAAAGTACAGTGCCATTTTTGGGAAGCTGTAAACATTTTTATTTCAACAAATAAAATATCAGGCTTGAAACCAACGATTTTACTAGGAAAAACCAAAGCCCTCAAATGGTCCTACAAAAGAAGAAAAAACAAGTTTATAGGGAGGATTTTTCATAATATTTTCATTAATAATTTAAAACAACAAAAGATAAGGACGTAGCTAAGAGAGGGGAAGAGAGGAAAATCAATTTATGTCCCAAACTTTGCAGAAAAATGAATTTTGAAACTTCAAATTTGAAAGGAAGTTAACGAACCCCATTAATCAAAGATGTTCTACGCGTTACTACTCTTTAGGAGTTTAATTTCAAAAAGTCTTGAACAGAGCACAGCCACTCAAACCCCTTCTCATTTTTAAAAATTGTTAACAATTTCGTTTCTAGAACTTCGATTTAGAAACATTAAGGAGATCTCACTAGTCACCCCTTTTCCTTAATATCATAAAAAAATCTTCTACGGTTTAACTTTTTATGCTTCAAAATTTCCAAACCATTTCTTGGGGAAGAGCAACGAAACCACTGATAACATCATTGAAGATCATCTACGGTTGCGTTTGAACGTTTTCCGGGAGAACGTACCTCTTTCCCCATGATTATTAAATGTAGTCTAAAATTTCGTTCTACTGGCTTCAATTTCGAAAAATTTCCGGGAGAGAGCATCAAAAACTGCTCCCTCAAACATCATTGAAAGTCAACTCAGATTACGTTTTTAGAACTTGAATTTCGAAAATTGCCAATCTCATAACTGTTTTTAGAGCCACAACTTCAAAAATGTTCTTGGGCAAGTCCCTGAACCCCTCTCTCCCTATATTACACCCTTATATTACTTCTAGTCATAGATCAGAAAGATAAAATCCACTTTTTCTCTCATTCCTCTAGCGCTTTTAAGATGAGTTAGAATAATTTGGGGCATTTAATTTCGCCCCCACCGCAGTTTTTTGTCCTTATGACAGCCGTGCGACTAGCGGCTCCCCCCCCCCCCCCAACATTTTAATTAAAATTGCTAAATAGCTATTTTGAAACTAGCAAAATTCATTTTTTTTCTTTATTTTATTCATTTTTTGACCTGTCTAAACATATTTTTCGCCTACCATAGATATTCATGCTGGCTACAGCCCTGACTTGAGGGATCTTTTACATGTCTTATAATTAATGCTATATCGCGATATTGTACATACTCTTAATTTCACTTTCAATCTTAATCAAATCTGTGAATGTAAACTTCTTTACTGAAGATTTTCGTACGATTTGTACTCAACGTGTGAAGCTTCCAAGATTTTTTAAAAAAATATTTTGCAACGTAAACATATTTTTGGATTCAGAGCTTGTATGAGTGACGCCGATATTCTGGTTTTACACCGGAAAAACGTTGTTAAAAAGTTGTTACAAATATTTATCTTTTTGATCTTTTCATCTCTGCCTCCCCCCCCTTTTTTTTCGAAAGAATTAGGACTATTTGCGTATGAAGATACGTTCTGCAGAATACAGTGCTCTCTTACTTTTTTTTGTTTGCCTTAACACCTCTTGATGACACATAATTGAATGTAGAAGATTCAGAGGCTAAAAATTTGTTCATTTTTCACCTCCCTTCTGCTAGTTATTTCTTTTGTTTTTCACTACTCATTTTTCCCTTTTGATTGGGGATATTTATTTTTATGTTTTTTTTTTTTCGAAGTCCTTAATATAGCATACTCATCCAGGCGCTCACTGTCGCAACAGAAAAAAAAAACTTTTCTTACTTCAATATTCATCAATTTGAATGCATCGGTATGTTGAAATAAGTAATGTCGAAAAGATTGCCGAGAAACTCCTTTTCACATCTCCTGAAAATATTCTTTTGAAAATTTCTTCAAGGAGCACACAGGTCAGTCAAGCTCTTTATGCAACCTTGCAAAGTTTTTGTAGGGATTCTTAGCTTTTTCCAAAATATTATGCATTCACGTAATAGTCACTTTCACTGTCATTAATTTTAAGTCCCTTAAATCTTTATTAGAAATAAACCACAACTTTTTTTTTTGTCTGTTTACGTGTTCTTTTTTTTTTTTTGCTAAGGTTGTTTTTTTTCTGAAATTCGGCACAAAATTAGTCTGGAGCATAGGGGCGTGTACTTCATAGCCTTTTTTTTCTTTTCAAATTCGATTTTAATATTTTTAGTCCAACTTTAAACCAAAAACTGACATGTAATTGCTCTTTCTTCATTAAATATTTGAGTCGTTTGGGATCAAAACCGCCAAATGCCACTTTGTATGAAAAATAATCTTATTTAAAAACATAAAAATGATTAAAAGCTCCTTTATACCAATTAGCTTAAAGGCAATTGATCAAAAACCACTAAACTCCAAAAAAAAAAGTGAATATAAAGTAGGGGTTTGATGCCAAAACATAGGTCCGCCTTCGTAGCTACGGATTTTGAGAAATGGATATAAATGGTTTTGATTTTAAACGACTCAATTGTCGTATCATTTTGAACAGTTAGACAGACAGTAAAAATCTGTCCCAGATATAGTTTTTGCTACACGTCAAAAAACGAATATCACAAAGCAACTCCTGGAATAAGAGCTATAAGCATGTTTAAGTGAGGTGAAATTTCTTTATGCATATATTGTCTGGTTCTGATAAATTGACTTTCGGTGAGCTCAAGCAAAAAAAGTTCAATTTGTTAAAATAAGGCAGGGACAAGTCGGGTTGCGCTGTCGATAACTCTATCTACGAACTTTTCAGCTTTTAGATCTAACATCTTTTTACCTGAGACACAGCATAAATGAAACAAAGAGTTTACTTGCGTGTATGCTTGTAGCGCGTCCAGGGACAATGGCTGAGCATGGAAGCATGAAATTTGATGTGTAGGTGTAATTTTCTCCCATTCTGTGCACCTTGGAGTCTGAGTTTTCAATCGCATAAAAGAAAAAAAAATACAACAGAAACTACTTCTGT
>JAXGGA010003571.1:0-100474 GCA_038373865.1 Uloborus plumipes
ATAAAGTCCCCTAAAATATAAGGTTTTAGAGCTACGTTGGGTCGATTAAAGGAGGCGCGAGGGCGGTCATGTGACGCTAAATTTTGTTGAGTATGCGTGCCTGAAGTTGGGGTAAGCTAACCTGGCAGCATCGCACTTGGTTGCAAACAGCCTGATCACAACGTTAGGTACTCAGATTATTTTTTATCAACTTTAGTGTCTCAGTCTGCCTCATCAATCACTATTTGCAAAATATTTCACAAAGCATTTTGTTTTAGGAGGGTTTTAGAAGGAAAGCTTGTTTGTCCAAAATAATCGAGAATATTGTTGAAATAAAAATATTTTTTCTCTATTAATTCTAATGAATCACTAAGTTAAAAAGAGAGAGAATTCGCATTATAACATACTACAGAACCAACACAACTCACAATATACGGAATCGACCAAATCACTTGAAATGACAGTTATAAACAAAATGACGCACACCATCTGGAGTGGATTTTCATTAGTTATATTTTGTAGCAGTTATGAAAGTTGTATATTTTATAGCAATATGTTCATTCTCTCCTGTTCTTTAACCCACTTGATAGTTACCATATTTCATTGAAACAAGTTTTGCTGTGGAGTGTAGTATGATAAAAATGCTACACAGTGAAACTTAAAACCCAATATATGCATCATCATTGTGTAAGATTGTTTATAACAATTGGGTGATATGCTGTTGTATGATGTGTGTTGTGCACGTTCTGCTGTGTTGTGATGGTACATTACTGAAGACATTGCAGATGCAATCTTCCAGTGCGTCCGAAACTTTTAGTTCGATTTTGCAAACCTCGTCTTTCAACAGAGCCCGTAGGAAAAAATCAACCCAGCACAGTTTAAACTCTTTCTTTTGGGTTGATCGACGAGGGCCGACTACTTCTGAGAACATCAAGTACGAATCTCGTGTTCGTAAGATGGCTATGAAAACTTTTAACGGTCTTTGGATCCAAGGTATTCTATACGCAATGTCCTCACTAATATACCACAGAAGTACCTGCACAACACAACCACAGCTATGGTGACGATGGAGGTTGCTGGAAGCTGGGGTCGACTTATGAATTGTGAATAAATTACTAATGGATAATGTTCTTTCTTGGCTTTTCTGCGGCCTCTATAGTAGAATATCAGGAAGGCTTGAAATGCTCCAGCGCTTTTTTTTGCCTCTGCAGTGTGAATCATTGCATGTGGTGCTGTTACCTCACCTGGATGCTGAGGTATTCTGGTGCACTACCAGCTTTGCAACTCACACTTGCCGCTCTTGTTAGTTTAGTTCTTTGGTAGCCTGGATATCTTTATTGAGTTTCATGCGCCTGTTCTGGAACCAGATTTTGATCTATCGTTCGGTGGGGAAAAGTGCGAGGGAAATCTGGATGCAACGCCGTCGTTAAGTAATGGTTGGTGAAAAGCTTCAGAGTCTGATAGCTCGTGTAGGCACCACCACCGACATTTTGGTCGTGGTGGTGTAGGTCTGCGGTCTGCCGCCCTTGCCACCGCAATCCGTTGGCGCACCAACTTAACCTGTCGTGTCCCTCCACGGGCAGAAAACATTGGTAGGTGCTTGAGCCATAGGAGGCGTACATTAGCAGCAGGCCAACCAAGTGTCTCCGATTCCGGGGGGGGGCGGACATTTTGGTGAGAAAGGCCATCATGGAATCCCCACTTACGGCGACGAATGGGTCCTGTTTCTCCCAAAATAAACTAAAAAATAAAACTTGCGGATTAAAAGACTTTTTTTTTTCAACTTACATTTGGAAACAAATATAATTTAGCTTTGACCATTCCCGAAATATTTTTTTTGTACAGTCCTACCCCAGAGGTAACAACTCGTGCTAAATGCTGTTGCATACGTCGAGTTTTAGTTTCAGTAAGTAGCATGTCTACTCCATACCACACTCCATGATAAAACTTGTTTCAATAAAATAGATTAATTATTATTAAGGAATGTATTGACAATTCAACATAGGGACTTACTTTTCGCACACTGTAGTGAACCCCACCCCCACCTCGAAAATTTGGGATACGTGTCTGGCACAGGTTTCATCCGTCAGCGAAAGTTATTTGTGAATGAATAATAAACGTCCGTCGAATCAGCTGGCTCTTTCACCAGAAACAGTTGGAGCGCACGGAAGCTCGTCCGAGACAAAAGCTTTTCGGGCTCAGGTGCCACCTGTTGCAGAGGCAAACAGACGCGAAATCGTGTTCTTTTTTGTCTCGATCCTCCTCCCCCCGCGAGTGCTATATGTCGGGCAACGGGATCGCTTTATTAAGATCCGATTGTTTGTTCGTCGCATAAATGACTTCTTCGTGAGAATTTCAAACAGACGCCAGCGTGTCGTTTATGTTTGCGTCGACTGCTTTATGCGCTTGTCGAAGTTTACGGGTGTTTGCTGTCCGTTGTAGATACACCGATAGGTACAAATTTTTTTTCCGAACATAACTTCTTACGCATACACAGTCGAACACGTTCATGCTATGAATGAAATACTATATTTGCTCATTAAAGAAGAGTGCTCGGCAAAAACGAGGATATCTTATGTGTGTATTAAAAAATTTGTGACGAAAAAGAAAGAGCTTATTTTATTTCCATTCTGTGTTGTTTCTATTAAACAGTGCTGTTTCTATTACAAGTCCAAACTGTAATGTACTAACTGCTTATAAATTTAACGATTTAAGGTATGAAATTTTACATCAACCTTGAGTAAAGGGGAGACAAACGGTATATGCTTCAGTTGTTTATGTTACTAGGTTATAGTTTTGCACGGAAACCTGGACGAGAAATCATTATTTTGAGCTATTCGGATATCTAGCCTATCTGGAAATTAGGGAAAATTACTACTTTTAGTAGGGTTGAAGGGTACTTGAACAGCTTTTCAGAACATTCTGTAAAGAGCAAGAGTGTATACATAGCTTTAAGAGGGTCAACTCTGGAAATGGAAATTGACTGTCACTGGGGCCTAATAAATTGACTAGGATCAGCCTAGCTGAACGAAAATCAACAAATAGGCGAAAGCCTGTTGCTGGTTGCTACTGCTATATCTGCATTTCTTTTGGGCCTTGGTAACGAGCGCTGGGCCCTAGGTCAGAGGGTTGCGAATTTTGGACTCAAACAACCAAAACCATCGTGTACGCAAAAAACAACCGATGTGTGTTAAATCTAGAATGATTGCTAAGTATTTAGGTAGGATTTATATTTCTGGATGTGCTGCCCTTAAAAGTCACCTCTTGTTCGAAATTATATTTAGTAATAAAGCACAGTCATTCTAGGCAAATGCACACCCGCACTCCGTGGCGTTGACTATGGCCAATGGCCATGGCAATATTTCTTTAGGGCGTTGAACTAGAATTTCTCGCGTTATGAGAAAGCTGCATTGCATACTATGTTTTCCTTTAAGTCAGTGTTTTTGCAGCTTAATTTCTTGGAATAACATTGTTTCCATTTGATTCGAGCTAAACGTAAATGTCTGTCAAACAGAACGCTTCTTATTTAACATACCTATGTTTACAAGCACCAGTTCACAATATTTCAAAGTTTAAAACAGAATTTCCCACGACATTAATGTTGCTTGGAGCCAACTTAAGAAATTTTGTAAGTGAAAAAATAGTTCTACAAAGACTGCTCACAAACAACTAATTACATCTTGAAAAAAAAAAGAAAGAAAAGAAAAAGATGACATGTGTGAATATGGTAAAAAACTTTTCAAAACGCTTTTTAGCTGCTGATCTGAGTGAAGGACAGTCTGTGAAGGAAATATGTATTATTTGAAAAGTTTCAGAAGCCCAAATCCACAAACAAATTTTTTTAAAAAGTTCAGCCTAAAAATTAATTTGTTAACTTCATTGAAAATTTACTTAACCTTTTAACTGGGTATGTAACGAAATATTTCGTCATACATAAAAGCCTACAGCAATGGGCATGACGAAATTTTTCGTCATAGAAATTAATCGCAATATATTGAACGCATTACGTTCTACGTTGTTCTTATCTATTAAATCTTAGAGTGGTTATATATATGCCATCATATTGTCGATGCGTCATGAATTTTCATGTTCTTGTAATCTGTAACTTGAACGCTATTAACGAGAAAACGGGCGCTGCATGATCTATACTTCAAGCTGCCACAATTTGGATTCATTTTAGTCTGCATAGTCTGCATTTCAGCATCTTATATGTTAGTAATAACTTTCTGATTTGAATATTCTTATTGTGAATTTCAGTGTTTTATATATTTTTATTAGTAATTAATTTATGACTTAAGTACTTTTTATTTTGTACAAAATATGGCTAAAAATATAAAATATTTTATCAAAATAAATAAAAATCATAAGTTAAAAACGATATTCTTTTATTATTTGAGGTGTTATATTACTTATCGCTGCGAAAAAAAAGTCCCCATTGTGAAACGAGTTGAGCAATAGCTAATTCCCCGGTTAACAGGTTAAAACTGCCAATTTTATAATCTACAACGAAGGAAAAGGCTTTTCCCATCAAAACAGAGTAAGTACAATAAAAGCTTACAAAAAGAAAAAATGCTTTGACAAAGACTTCTGTTTCTTACAAACAAAAAAAGATGTCAACAATAAAAAATGATGATAGAACGAGAATCTTTCGTTTTCATTACTTTTGTTTTCTTTTCGGAAAGAATCTTCAACTGTCAATTACAAACTATTATTAGAGAAGGTAAATAAATAAAATAAATAATGAAAACAACAGTTCTGAATCTTGTACCCTCGGCTGAATTTGATGAATGGTTCAGAGAGTGTGAACGCTTCAATAGCCGCGAAGACGATGTGAATTCAATCGGCACCATGAGATACTGAACTGAGGTATCAGAAGACCTTCTATACATACTCCGATCAAGGCCATTTAGCGATTTATCAAGTTTGATATGCGTTTCTAACACTATATTACATTTTCAAATGGGTTTTACTTTTTGAATGAAGGACTACGACGAACAAAAAGCTCGACACGTGCGCATGAAATCCACTATTTTTAAGATAAAGTTTTTTGAAGGTAGTAGTGCTGAAGCTCCCTGAACAGTGCTGTGGATAAGGACAAATTTTGAACTGCAACTGACGAAACTGTGAAGCGTTTTAAATATTTAGCAATACATTTCGAATTGTAATCACTGCATCCACTGAAAATATATTATTTGAAATAATTTTTAAGCGTCAATCATATCCTATTGATACAAAAGGCATGTTCACTTTTAAAAATGAAATTCCGGTCAGAAGAAGCTGATATTCCGTAAACATTACTCTGGTTTTGTTTTTGTAATAAGATTTTGTTTTAAAAAAAATTCTTCAACATTCTATCGTCCTTGCCAGCATTCTGCTGTGGTAATAGTTAACGAGCATGCTGAATTTACTCCACGTTTTGTTAAAGTAAAGAGTTTTTTTAATAAAATTCTGGCCGCATTTAAAAATCTCTACATTTCACCGATAATATAGTACTGTGTGTTTTAGCAGTTGCAAATCTTTCCTTCGCTAGTTTATGCTTTACCATACGCCTTCACTATGAAAGAAGAGATGATGTTAAATGAGGTACAACACTAGAGGTTCAGGTCCAGAAAAGCACTGGCGCTTTCAACAATATAATCTTCCAAATTTAGAACAAGAACATTGCAGAGGTAGGCAACATCAGCGAATATGCCACTGATATGACATCGATGAATTGTAGAAAGCATCAACCAGAATAATGTAAAATGTAAGTTTGAAAAAAAGTCATAGGTTTACTGTTTCTATTCTGCTTCAGAGTCAATTAAACGTTTCATTTTTGCTCTCTTGAAATTATTTTGACATTCACCTGTTCACCTCAATATTGTTGGCCCTTGGCGCTCAAAAAGCAATTGTTTTATGTAGCTTGCTTTATGTAGTTGCTCGAAAAATGGTAAACAACGTTGTTTCATAGAGACATTTTGTTTCGACAAAGCTTGATTTTAGTAGCCCTGGTTTCACCTATTTTCTGTCGGTTTTAAAGCAGAATCGTCCAAAGACGAATGTCAACCATCGTGAGGTGTACTATATATGCCATCCATTTTTGCAAGCTGACATTCCAATCAGATTTTCATTTGGACAAAAGCAAAAGGTTCAGTAATATCACCAGTCGCAAATGCTGTCACCTACATTTCTTTTTCAGCTAAATATTTGCTTTAAGCGATTCATTCAGGGAAAATAGTACACTTTTTTCACTGGGAAAGAGAAAGACAAATGACGAACAATAACAGATTACTTTTTGCAAGGACGTCATTGTTGGCCATCGAGTATTGTGTCCGGCAGCTGTTACGACAACATGTCGCGGCACCCATTGTGAGATCTCATCTTTCCTGCAGAGCTATCGGAATACAAAACAGGCGCTCTCGGACAAGGTTGGACAATTTCTAAAAGCTGAACGCGGGCGCGGCCGCCATTTCTGGACATTTTACTGCCACACTGTTTCGTTGCACAGTCATCATAGCTTGTGATATCTTGTGATTCATTGCAAAAGTTCTGGCTTCCAAAAGCAGAGAAAAAATGAACATGAAATTTGCCAACCAGGATAAAAGTTTTCACTAATAATTACCAAGTGAAATATGCTTGGAACTAAAACTGCTTGTTGCTCGCCCCTTGAAGAATTGGAAAGAAATGATATTTGTAGAACCTGTATGAACGACCTAGGTACAAAATAAATGATATTTAAATGTTCTCTGAGAGGTTGCAGTAGGACGAACAAGTTACCTTAAAAAGGTTTAAAGATCAGCTTCATCCTTTTATAACAGTTTGAAGGGTCAACCCATTAGTTGGTCGATTTTTTATTATAAAGGAGGAGCTAAATGATCATAACATCAGTCCCTAAACACTTTTCAAAGTCTCGCTCATTATTATAGTACCTCATTCTGACATGAATACATGAATTTTATTCATTTTCTTCTTTTTCATTGGGGGAGGGGCGGGGCATGGCAGAAACTTAATATTTAGCGATCTTTTTTTATATGTATCATACACATACACATGTATCATTTGTCTAAACACAAATTGTTTTAAAAAAGTAGGCATTACGTGAGGGGAGGGAGATTGTCACTTTTTGCCGAAGGACTTTTGCTAAATTTTACTTATTTCATTTTAGCGATTCTCAATCATTCATATTTTATACAAAATCAATATTCAATCATTCATAATTTAAATGCACGTTTTATGAATAATAAATCCATCAAATGTGCACATGGGCGTCAATATTCGGTGGTATTCATTATTCGGGGAAAAACCAAATTTCGGGGAACCAAAATGGCGGTGGCGTGTCGCACCAGCGTCCGAACGGATCAGAGCGCATCCGAAAAAGAGAAAAGTCCACTCTGAAGAGTGTTTCGGATGTAAAATCGGGAATTTTGTGGGCAAACAATGGGCAGGTGGGCGAAGATAATTTCAGGAGAGAGTTGCGTGTGGGGAAAAGTGGGGTCGCGATTGCAGTTTTGCAATTTTATTTAAAAGATTAGCGATGGACCTTGAACAAGAAACCCCGTTTGCTTGTGTTTTGGAGGCATTGGCGAAGCTTCTGTTACTGAAACCAATATTTGTGGCAAATCCAGAAAACGCGGCGTGTTACCTTCAGGAGGAAAATAGAAAGAAAATTGTGGACAATAATGGGTCAGGCGATCGACACGGTTGGAGATGCTCGATGCTGTAGTGTTGAAATGAATGCAGCGGAACATGAGAGTGACTTTGTATCTTTATGTTTTACAGGCGTAACTTGAATGTTTACATTTTATGAGATTAAACAATTGGATGTTTTATTTTTGGCAAAGATATGAGATTAATAGAAGGGTGTGTACAATTTTAAATTTTATATCAGGAAAGCTTGGGATAATTTTCGTGGACTTCCTTATTACCACAAGAACATTTATTCAACTCAAGATTTTATTTTGATGATTCCACAGTATTTCAAATTGTTGCTAATTTCCACTCATATAATGATTTAAAAATTTTAGATGTCATTCTATGCATAAAAACATTTGCAAAAACTGATGTGCATTTAATTATGTGCATTTTGCCTTTAATTATGGTTGTGAACAAATTCGAAGAATTTTTCGAGGTTTTCAAGCACATGCAAAGTTTATAATAAAACACATTGAAACATAACTGAAATTTCATTTATCAAAATTCACGATCTTAAAATAAAAGTTAAAAAATATCTTTACAAAAAATATAAATAAAAGAGTTGCTAGAGCAAGTAGTACATTGTCTTAATAGAAAAACTTCATGGGTCGTTGAAAGACAAAGATTTATTATCAATGCGGTGATTGACTAACGGATGAGCCGGGTATTTGTACGGTTTTTAGTATAGCATCTTTGAGTATCTTAAAAGTAAAAGTTAGTGTTCAATTTTTTGTAATACTTTAAATTGTTACCTAAAACTGTTTAATAACTAAAGCTCTTGAGCTCAAACTCTTATTGAATTTCTTTTCTTAGTTTCCCAGCTGGCACAAATGAAAAAATAATTTTCGTTGATTATGGTAGACAGGGCCGTGCTTAGGGGGTGGCAAACTGTGCCACCGCACAGGGCCGCTAAAATATTTTGAAATTTAGGAGCCGCTAAAATGTTACAAGAGAAAAAAATATTTTTGTGTGCGTGAGTAAAAAAGCTTCGAAAAAAAAAACACTTTTTTCTTCAAACTTTCAAAATACAGTCGACGCTCGATATAACGACCGTCTCCGTCCTACAGAAAACGGTCTTTATAATGATGGTCGCTATAAGAGGTAGAATATAGAGTATATTGGGATACAGTTGGGGTTTTTCTCACCGGTCGTTATATTAGGATGGTCTTTATAACGTGTGGTCGTTATAACGAGCGTCGACTGTATATAAAATACAAACCACTCGTGGTGGTATGGCCAATTCTTCAATTCGTTTCTTATTCAAAGTCAAACTTGTTTTTTGGAAAAATTCAGCAAATATAAATCTTATTTTCTGCCTCTCCTCAGCAATGGGACATTCTAAAGCTGTATGTTAAAAATTTTAATACTACAACCTATAGCTACACTGCGATGCAAAAGTTTAGACAAAATGCAAATATATGAATAAAACGAAAACTATTCAACGAAATGCTTTCAAATTTCTACTGCAGGTACACAATATGGTCCCAAATACGTGTATGGAGTTCTTAAAAGTGTAACTGGAACCAAATTTTGGACATTACAAAAGACATTTTTTTTCATTGTTGCAAAAGTTTAGACAATAGTCAGATTTTATGCAAATATCCCTTGAAATGTGATTGGTAGAGGAAAGGCGGGACTTTATTATTCAATTATAAAGTGCAGAGATTGCTGAATAAATAATTAAAATCTCAAAAGCTCTATAGTTCTCGTGTAAAGAAGATGAGAAAGTTTGGAAGCCGAAATTTGAAAATGAACCTACTTTATTAATTTTTTGTCTTTTAAATCGGCTCTAGTATGGTAGTACGTTGTTTTTTACTTTGTGGAGAGCAAATTCAGACATGCGTATCGATCAAAAGACCAAGAAAAATTATGTTTCTTAAAGATGAAGGAATTGAAAAAACGGCTCGAACTGACGATTTGCCCCTTAATCCTACAAAACTTCAACTTGGGTCAAAAACAGCACGTGACAGAATAGGTAGATGAACAACTGAATCGGAATGCATAAAAAAAACAAAGAATTGTGCTTGAGCCTTTTCGGACAGTGTCCCAAATAAGCCAGATTTTAACGCTTATTTTTTTTTTAGAAAAGTTCAGAAACACTGACTTTGAAATTGTCAAGGGCGGATCCAAAAATTTCTCAAGGGAGGGGCAATTTTTTTTTTTAAATTTTTTTACTTACCCTTAACTGCGTATCGTGGTTTAGATCTGTTGAATTCAAAAATTTCAGTCTTTAATTCTGAAACACTTACGGAGTTTAACCTGAATCCTCCCTTTTCTTAATATCATCAAAGTCATCTAAAATTCCTTTTTTTTTTTTTTTGGCTTCTAAACTTCGATATCGAAAAATTGTGGAAAGAGAATTCGCCGGGTTGTGCCCCCCTACTTCTGTCCTCTTGACATCATCAGAGATCTATTGACTTGAATCCTCCGTTATCCCCTAATGTCATCGAAATCATCTAAAATTACGGGTTTTTTTTTTATAACTATGCCGAAAAATTGTAGGAAAAGAATATTTGGCTTTGTGTTCCCCAACTTCTTTTTTCCTGGCATCACCAAAGATCGTCTAAAAATTGCTTTTTTTTTTTTTCCTGGAATTACAATTTCAAAAAATGTTTCAGGGAAGAGTTCCGAACAACATTTCTGTCCCAAATGTCACCAAAAACGGACTGAAATTGTGCCAATCCTCTCCCCCCCCGGCTTTTCTTTTTTTTGTATTCAATTACAAAACATATTCGGAGAGATTAGTCCTCACCCCAACGAAAACATAAAAGAAAATTGCGTAAAATTTCATATTTTAAGATTAAATATCGTAAAAGTGCTGACGTAGGGCCCCTCAATGAAGTGATCGTCATTCCTTTGTATCCGTCCTAAAATTCTAAAATTGCAGTGAAAGATTTAGCTCTCGCTTTGGGAATGAATACTAATGAAATTTCTTGTCCTCCTGTTAACACTCTTCGTAGAAAGAGTGTTAGCAAACACTTTTTACGAGTCAATCTATTATGTCCAAATGGGAGTGTTTTCAAAAAAAAAAGAAGTCTTCAACAAGATATTTGGATTTCTTTGCAATATTCCAGCATTAAAAACTTTGGAAGAGCATAATTTAATACCTAATTGCAATAACTTGGCGTTGGAATTTGATGATGTGAATGGAACTGATTTATACACAAAGTTAATAGTTTTTATAAATTTCATTTCAGAGAAACTTTAATTTCAACCACTTAAATTTGTTTGAAAACAGTTTCCAAAATGCTTTGCTAATAGTCTAAGAGCTTTCGAGTGAGTTTTAAGACGTCAGGCTCTTTAATATATCTTTCCCTGTGCTCTTCTAAGCAGCATGCGGAGTGTCTGGCGGCAGAGAGTGGTTGAGTTTTTTGCTGCGCATCACATTTTTGAGGTAGAAATCGAAAAATTGGCAGGATTTCTCATCTTGTCATATGTGTCCTTCACACCAAATTTTGCTAAAATTAGAAATGGTTGGTCAAAAACTTTTCTTTTTTGTTCATGAGTTATTTGACGTGGAATTGCATTAAAATGACTGAAAAATCACTATTTTCCCCAGTACAAGTGCGATGCGCAGATTGATTTTTGTATTTTTTTAGATTTTTCAAATTTAATTGATCAATTTGCCGCTCAAAAAGTTAGAAAAATTATTCTTCACTAAATCGTTTTTTTTTCTTTTAATTTTATTTATTTATCTCTAGATTTTTCTTTTTTTCCAAATAAATATTTGTTTTTGGTAAGTTTTGTTGTGTCTGTGTCTTTCCTTTCTTTTTTTATTTTTAATTTACGTTATGTAGCAATTTTATAGTAAAATGTCAAAATAATTGCCGGTTTTTATGTGCTGGGATTGGTGCTTGTTGCGGTGTATAATAATTTATATGTATTATGTTTTAGGAGATAGGAAATAAATAAATAAAAAAATTATTATTTTTCAAACAAATTTCGCACAGGGCCGCTAAAACTCTAAGCACGCCCCTGATGGTAGACTATGATTACCTCTGGTTATATTAAAGGGAAAAAACATTGCTCAATATATTCAATAGAAATAAATAAAGCTATTTAGACAACTACTGTATTTTAGAACTTACAACTTCAATATCGGTTTGACAATTATAAATTCGCAAGCTTAAAAATGCTCTTTTAATAACCAAATTATTTTCCTGATTTTTATCAGTTGCAATCTAAAGCATTTCAATTTTACAGAATTATATAAAATCCCAGAGTTTTGCTACTGTAATGGTTATTCTAATAGAACTGAAAGACATGTAAGCTACAACCGCTGTCAAAGATTACTTTTTGCTATTATACAACACAATATAACATTGCGATACTCGAATGAATTAAACAAATGTTGAATTAAACAATGTTGAATTAAACAAATGAGTCTACAAAAGGAAAGTCGTGTGGAATTGATTAATGGGAATTGCAAAACTGAGCAAAACATCACAATGCAAAATGAAACATGCATTTCGAAAAATATTATCAAAACCACCAAAATTTTAGTCTTGGTGCAAAATGGAAGATCAATCCTATATCCTTTTCCGTATCATAAGTGATAAATAATCAGTACTGTGATTAGAAATCAGTACCATGACTAAAAATCAACAATGACTAAAATATAGTAATTAGAATAAATGCTGCCTTTCACTATGGATTGATGATTATTTCATTCAATCAGAATTTTTTTACTCTAAAAGGCTTGATTAATGAACATTTTACATGAATACTAATCAATCAAGCAGTTCAAAATGTCTTTTAAAAATTACACATTTACACACTGCATTTTGAACCTGTCAATCTTTTCCGCTATAGAATCAAATTAAAATGGCTGTAGTGATACATCGTTCTCTCTCAGATTACGGTTCCCTCTATGCTAGTTCTTCTCGGCCTCACAGACGCTCAAGTCCGGTTCAGTTTTGCCAAGATCATTTCGCATGCCGTATGCATAGTCACCCAGCAAATACGAAAAAAATAATCTAAAGATGAAATATCGGTCCGATAACCAAAAGTTTCGGGGTCGTCGCTTGCATTCCGTTCGGTGCTCCCGTCGAGCGCAAACGATTCCAATTTTAATTCCGAATTCATCATTCACCGGCGCCGATTGGAAAATGCTAATTTACTTCTTGCACCGAAGACAAATCTTAGTTTTCGTATGCTAATCAATCTCGCAGCTCGAATGAATCACGGATAAAATCGTCTGGTGCCGGTTTTTTGTTTTTTTTTTTCGTTAGTCTGTACACCCGGTTACAGGGGATGAAGAGGTAATTATAAAGTAGGCTCTGAGTTCACTTGTAACATTCATCTGATGAGATAAATCTGGAAGATGAAGTTGTTTTTCTCACTGTTTAAGCCAGCGTTATGTAATTTCTTTGATAAGGGGAACAACTTTTAATATTCACTTTTTTCTGTGAACCCCTAGTTTTTTTTCATGATTACAATTTTTTGGAAATATGTAGTTATGACAAAAAATAAATAAATAAAATAAAATGAAAATATTTTTTTTCATTTTATATTTATTGCCAGATACAAATCAATTAAGAAATGTACATTAGGTTTCATAAAGTGTTTTTGAATAACTTGCTTAAACAAAATTTTAAAGTTTAAATTCAAATGAGATTCGTGTTTTGTGTTTTATAATCAGATATACTAAAAATTGTGCATTATAGATGAAAGTTAAGTTTACGTTTGCATTTTAGATCACACTAGCATCAAACGTGCTGTGTTACTTACGTTTTGCCGACACATAATTAGAGGATCCATTTCTTTTCTTTTGCCAGAGTTGAGCTCAATTTGCCACACTGAGTACTTGCAGAGTGGAATTTGTTATATATAAACAGGTAAGACAGGAAAAAGATCAAGGCAGAAAAAAAAAACATCCAACGTTTTACTGTACGTTGTACTGTGTTAGAAAGAGTGGGTTTTTAAACTTTAAAAAGTGATTTCCTCAAGTACAGGAAAGAACACAGGGCTTCGCCTTTCCCTTCTCTTCTCTTCCTATATCGGCGCCTCAAAATACCTACAAGGCAGCTCATCTTAGAAATAACTAAAGCTATCCTACTGTTGTTCTGACACGACAATATGTAGTTTCAAGTGGCGAAAATGCCAGTACCGCTTTTCGTAGCAGTTGAGAATATGCATCTTTCAAACAAATGGTTCTTCATCTAGGGCAATCCCCTCTTCAAGGCTTCAGAGGAATTTCAAGGGAAACGTGAATACTTGAAACAAAAAAAGAAATAAAACAGGAGAACTATATTTTTCTGAAATTCATGGTTCTATATTTTCGGTTATATCACCTTTTTTGTTCTTGAGATTTTTAGAGAAGTTTTTATCCATTCATTTCTCTGAATCTAGACTTCAGGGATTAACACAAATGAAGTAAAAATATCGCGTATCAAGTTAAAATATAACGCCCCCCCCCCTTCGCTCATTCTTTACTTTTTTAAATAGTATTTTTTTCTCCTATAAATAAATACAGTATCTCAAGTTCAGAAAAATGTTATAACTTCTACTAAAATTAACTTTGTTTCTTTGAAGAACACTAGCAATTTTACTTGTGTTTTTCGAAAAATGAGATTTTGTTCATTAAAGTGACAATAATCTGAATATTTTTTAAGAGTCATCATTATTTGAAAAAAAAAAATGCTTTTAAATGTTTCGAAAACCCATAACAACAAGATTTTTAAAAAATTAAGAAAATGGAGCATTTATAATGGTCATTCATAAAATAATTTCAGACCTAAAAGAAAACTAATATATTTTTAGTCTCCTATAATCTCCCTCTTTTTATGCACCTCGTTTTTATTCCTGATAGCCAAGCAGTCTAGAAGTGTCTAGTGAGAGCTTCGTATCTCGGTCTAGGAAGTTACCAGATTTTTTTAATTTTTTTATTGTTGTTACCGATGTGTTCTCGTTAACTCCGTAGCGAATTTTGTCATCAAGCCCCTCGTGCGTAAATTTTCAGTTTAAGATCTGATTTCTGTAGAAGTTGTTTCTTTGCGAGTATAGTGTCAATGCGAAGAAAGCAACTTGCCCTCGCTAACGCACTCCCTGAAAGGGTGTTAAGTTTATCTCGTAAATAAGCTCCGCGTGATCCATGTAAAAAGCAGTTTATAAGAAGCAGTTTTTGTTTGTCGGCGGAACTTTTATTGTTTTTGCGGCTAGGGAAAAAGGTTCAAAACTCAGGATTCGATTGGATTAGATTTTGCAAAGCAGGCAGTCTTGTTAGTCTTTCACGCTTCTCACACTTCACTCGGGGGAAAAAAACAGACTCATTCTATAGCGCACCCTAACACCGAAGGGTTTTGAAGCCAGCTAATAAAATCTAAACTTACATTTTAGAGCCACTATGCACGTGAACTGTCTGGTCACTGTCTGAAATTTAATATTTGCAACCTTAATAAAAATATAATTTAAAAAAGCTATTTTGCAATTATAGAACAATAAGCATGTCCCTAAGTGCCTGAAATAAATGTATCTATGAAACAATTAAAGTAATAAAAATCACTTTTAAAAATATTTCATCAAATCTATTTTTCCGGGTCTTAGAAGTGGTCTGGTTAGTTTCGGGGTCCTTATGCATTATGCAATCTCCCCTATTTTTTTCGGACTCTTTGACTTAGGCGCTGCCAGCTGGTAATCAGTCACTTAATGAATAATCAAAAGTTAAAGTTCTCCTGTCGCTGCTTTTTACATGAATAATATCTAAATGAATAAAAAAAGTCAGTAATTCCTATTTAAGGCTCCAGAAGTTTGGGAACAATTAGAAATGGCATCAAAAAATGTCGTAATCATTCTTCGCAAAAGAATTACAACATGCAATGGTTATATTTTTGTGTAGGTCATTGAGCCTAATACCTTTTCAACGCTGAAACCTTATTGCCTATCTCCGATGACGATATTCCCTGGAGTGCCAAAAGCGAAGACGGACCCCTTGTCAGTTTAGACATCGGACCCCATTCCCAGTTAAGCTCTTAAAATTTATATTACTCCAATTCCGTACACTAAAAAATAGATGTTTTTACAGTATAATACAGCTAATTTTACAGTAATAAACTGTAAAATTGCTAATTTTACAGTTGTAGTTTCGCAGTTTATTACTGTACATTTTACAGGTTTAAACTGGAACCTCTGCTGCAGGCATTATGCTGTTGTTTTTACAGTTTAATACAGCTGATTGTATGATAATATTGATAGTTTTTCAGTAATAAACTGTGAAATTGCTAGTTTTACACTGATAAACTGAAAAATAGCTAGTTTTACAGCTTATTACTGTGATTTTAGTTTTAAACTGGAACCTCTGCTACCAGTATAATACTGTAAAAGCAACAGCTTATTTTTTGTAGTGTACCGGGCCCCTAGTTTCTGACAACACTGACATTGGCTTCTCGTCAGTCCTGGGTGTTCCTAGGACGGCTACATATCGGACCTATCATGCATACTAAAAGGAATCTCTTATATTTTCCATGCTCCAGATGAGGAAAGAAACTGCACACTCCTACCACAAAAACAATAACAGCTGACAGAAAAAAGAAAAATCTTTAACGGTGGACGCGTTTTTCCGCTCCGGCGAGCCACTGATGATATGGCGGGAACGTGAAAAAGCGTCCGACGCAAGGTGCCGCCGCACCGTTAGCTTCCTGCCGCTGAGTCGATGAACTCTACGCGGAGAACATCTCTCGCGGGGACCATAAAGCAGAAGGAGAAAATCGTTTATGGTCTCGTGGAATGCAGGGAACATTATTTGGGTGCATCATATTCCTTGCCTCGCGGCGAAGATTACGGAGAGGAATTCGACCACCTATTCGTCTTTAGTAGTGGCGTAACGAAAGGGGTTATGGGGGTCATGATCCCTCCCTTAAAGAATTAAAAATTTACCTCCTAGTAGAGAAGATGGCAGTAAGAAATCAATGTATGAAAACGTAGTATATATTTTGGTTTGTGTGCTTGGCTCTCTACGTTTTAACTTTTAGCATTAGACATTTAGAAGTTTGAAGCTGCAAATTAAAGCCCAGCCGCCGGAGCTAATGCGGAATTACTAGCAAATACTGATCAGCTCATTTTAGCATCTTGTTTTCGGACCACTAACTGAGGTTCTGAAATACTTTTGGAAATGTGAAGAATATCTCAGTTTCTATAAGAGATTTTATCCTTTAAACTTAATAATGATTATTCCCGACTGATGATTCCAAACAAAGATTATACTGTAGTTTCTAGAAGCCACGAGCTGTAACATATTTGATAGCAATTATGATTTCTATCTCCTAGGCTGAACTTGTGACGCAGCTGTTACGCATTTTGCTTGGAACAAGAAGATTCTGAATTTCAATTCTACAGTTGCAACATCTGCTTTGAGAAATGAAGAGTTTAGTTAAGTATTGGGACACGTTACTTAATTATCCTTGTTTGATATTAGCTCATCCTTGCACTAGCTATTTCCTATTCCTTTTCGCATCGTGAACGAAAAGAAAAAAAGCTTCTTCATTGTATGCATACTTACACATATGTATGCATACTCACACACATTTACAAATGGGCCACAAAATTATAAGTGTTCAAAAAACTCTGAATTTATTTTTAAAACTAAGTCAAGTAGTTATGAACAACAAGAGACTTAAATCATTTTCACACTATCGAAAAGCATACGTTTTTTGATTAAACGGACAATACTTCAAATTAAAAAAAAAAAGAAAAATTAAAAGACGGGAAAAAGATTTTTTTGAGCAGATGTGTGATAAACTATTAAAAATAAAATGTACACGGTTTTATAGATTAAATACATGGTAAAATGTATTGAGAAAGCATTGTAGAACTGGAGTCATTTATACGTTTTTCTAAACTTTTAAGTTCATTTTCGGTGTCATTCTTGAGAAGAGTTTTGCTTTTCACGAACTTCTCTTTTCCGCAGTGACGCTATTGGTTTAACTTATAACACGATTATATTCTTTATTAAGAACTGTTTAGGAAGCAAGCAATCCAGAAAGCAAAATAAAATTGTAGAACAAGCTAGTTGCTTAAATAAGTTCCATACGATCATACCTTAGTTAAAAATAAAGTAACAACATTAAAATTGCACGTACAGTAATTAAAATTTTAGACCATGTGATTTAAGTTTTCAAAAAATCCTCCCCCCCCCCAATGGAAAAAATGATCGCTATAAAACCTCTCGACATAGCTTTTGATATTTTATTGTTTGAGTAACTAAATTTTTTTTATAATCTAACATTATTTTGCACTGCATAAACCAACAGTAACGGCTAACTCTAACCTTTTTGCTACTAATTGAAAGAAAACAAATAAGTAAGGGCAGCATGACTAAATTCCAGAATATTTCCAAAAGACCCCGTGAACATTCTTTTTTCAAGTTCTTCTTTGGAAAAATAATGCATATCATTTTTCATTCGTATACCTTCGCCTTAAAACTGAAATTACTTCCGAAGATTTAAAATAAAAATCGGACGCATGACTACATTTTACGAAGTTCATATAAGCCGAATTTGAGCTAAACTTACTTTCTACGACTCAGAAACATAGCTAGAAACTTGAAACCATTCCATGATATTGAAAAAAGTATCCTAAATCTCGATAACACTGCTAAACATGAATAAGTGCACCTGGAAGGAAAATCCTTCTATTAATTGTTCGGCAGAAGATTCAATTAAAAAAGAAGCACATTCAGTTATTTTTCGTTTTCATGGTCTTGAAATCGAACATAAAGCTACATAAACCCTCCCACGTGATTAGCATTCTTCATCAGCCGCGAAACGAATGGAGCAGTTAACCTACGTGAGGCATCCTGGTGATGAGCCAGAGGTCGCCACCAGTCACAAATAGCACTTCTTATTTCAAAGCCGCGATTTTCGATGAATTGGGACATAACTTTGAAACTATTAGAACCAGTTTGTAATTGGTTTGAATGCAAGGGTGGAGTAGATTCAAATAGTATGTACGCAGGTGATTTATTTATTTTTTTTTTGAGGGGGTGGGGTGTCATATACGTCGGAATCGAACCAAGTTTACCACAAAAATCACACATTCTCTAGGAGAGAGAATTTGTAGAATTCATTTCAGATAATTATTTTTTCTATTCGCTCGGTATTTAGACATTTTGTCAGAAAGTAAAGAATAAATTCTTTATTATTTATGGCATTTTAAAGTTAAGACATTAAAGTTAAGTTATGGAACAGTGAATGTGGTTAAGTGTTGTTATTTTTCCGTACCTTCAATGGCAAATAAGTAAATTAAGTAGTGGAAAGCAACTTTACGTAGAGGCACCCGCTAGGGGGTGGAAAGATCATGGTGTGGACTGTGCTATTTGAATTTTTAAGTGGGTGTTCTTAGAAATCTATTTCTTCTCTTTGGAGAGTCTCGTTTTCAAACGGCAATGTTACTTAGTTTTTTGGGGTTCTATGTCCCTTTTAATTTTGGAAATCTTACTTTGTATGGCCACTTTTAAGAAACATATACTTTTAACTGTTGACATTGAAAAGCCTTTATATGGAGTCAAATTAAGAGATTGCTTTGAATACTCTTATGTCTGCAAAAGTGCATTTAAGTATATTTACCACTTAGTGTACCACAAGCAAGAGCATAGAACTATTTTCCCAAAGAAAAACAAAATTAGATTTGATTTATCAACAAAACTTTGTTATCTTGCTCATTTCAGACAGTTCTGAAATGAGCTTAGCATAAAATAACTTTTGATCAATGAGTTCGCTTTTATTCTACAGTTGGATGGTATCTTTTTAAAGCTTGTTTAACACACTTTAGCTATTTATAGACTTCTTCAAGAGTCTTAAAAACATTTTTTTTATTTAACCAGCTTTAGCTTTTTTTTATGTAATAAATGAAGCATTCTTTTATTTTCGCTTTGCAAGAACTTTTTTACCCTTCCAAAACGCATAATTTATAAACTGAGACTTTAAAATAATTTTAGTTTTTTGAACTGTTTTTGCTCGCAAACCTCTTGTGTTTATGAAAAAAAAAAATGTGCTATAATGAATTCTAATTGAATCTTTAACTATTTTACGTCACTTATTTAAAAAGATTAGTAATTTAAACAATTAAGAGAGTGGTGACTTTTTTCCAACATTTTAATTTAATAAGTGATATAAAACCAACTAATACAAGGAAATTTTAATGGATGCTTTATATTTCTATACGCTTGATAAAGTACTCTTTAATTGTTAATTCAAGTAATTTTTTGAAATGCTTTCATTTGTCCAAAAATTAAATTTTATGAAGCACGATAAACAATAGGCTTTAAAACGAAAATTTTATTAACCACGATATGAGAGAAATTTATAACATATATTCATACAAAATATTTTCCAAAGTTACCAAGAATGTCATTTACTTCTGACCGAAAAGAAAGAGAAACCTTTGCTTTAACTTCATTCTGCTCATGTGAAATGACTTTTATTTAGGAAGGGTGGAGGTGGCATTGCTGCTGATTAGAGAATTGGAGTTTAGAGTGGAGGAGCACTCTCAAAAACACATATTCAAATTTCGTGAAATTTTTACCATATTTGACCAAATGGCATCCTGACAAATGCTCTAGGAAACTTTTAGTCAATCTGAGGAACATTTCGTCAGATTTAAGAATGAGTTTTTTGACTACGCTAGAGAAAAAAAATCGTCGTAACTAACGAAGTGTAATGAAATTTGTCTTATGACTGTAGAATCCCTGAAAGTGAGCAATTTAATTCTGAGAGTCAGGGCAGATTTTTTTTAACTAAAACATGTATAATTATTTTCAAAAGTTTATTGCACAAAATCAAAGATCTAAATACTTTCAATCGGGCACTTTTACACTGAATTTTTAAACCTCGAATTATGTTTAAAGTAATAGGAACGAAGACGTCAAAAAAATCAAATCACACAATACAAAAAGAAAAAAAAATAAACAAGTGTTTTTAAAACGTATAATTATGTAAATACTTCGCGGATGTAGCTTTAAAGAAGAGAAATAAGGGAGGAAGAGTCACTTGATCGTCCTTCAAAAGCGAAGCGAACCATTTCCTGAACTCATCCATCGAAGAACTTTCGCTTCTCTAATTAGAGCCACCCTTCAGTCGGTGAAGGGTGGATCGTTGTTTACGACGATCTCCACTCATGGCTTCCGGTACCGCACAAGCACGATCGTCCTCCCTTTCTCTCCGCAGCAATCGAGTACTCACTTCGAAAAGATCCTGATTTGCTACTACGACTCAAGTAGAGAGTTTCAGATATTCTGGAACCGATAATTTTATCGATGCGGAATAAGGCTTTCTAAAACGTATTTTTACTGACTTATCGCAGTGTCATTATGTAGTGATCTGGTACATCAATAAAAGACATATATGAATAAAATTGCTGTCCAAAATAGTTAAGAAAGTATGATCTTCCCACATTGTTCGAGAAAATGATCATTTAAACATCGTCCATTGTACTAAACATAAAAAGCGGGTAAACTACAAATGGACAAAATATGAAGATACTGCATTTTAGTTTAAGAAGGCTGAAAATGAAAAGACACTTGAAAAAAAGAAAAAGAAGAAATGTAACTCTAAAGACTAAGTCCATTGGGGTTTCCTTGCACTTTTTCATGTGACGGAACATGGGAAAAGGTGTGTGTAATAAGTCATTTGGGTTAATGAGTAAATGATTTCTTATCATTCTAGCAATTTAAGGAACACAACAGTTTAAACTATTTATTATTTGCTACACTTAGTACTAAAAACAGACATCTTCTCGGACGCAACGCAAATGAAGAATCTTGCATTCCTCATGAATTGGTAACATTGGATCTTTATATCTGTTTAGTCTTCTAACTAGGATAAAGCATATTACCATTCCAACTTTAAATATAAGGTTGATTTCTATGACATCATCCTTGGTGATTCGCTTTTCGTTCTTGCTGAAGCCAGTGAGGAAATCTTAGCTTCATTTCCTTTTTCTTTCAATGCTTTTTCATTTTTCTAAAACTGTTCAAACTTTTTTTTTTAATTTTAGGGTCAATTGCTAATTGTTTTTTTCTTGTATATTTTGAACTTTTTATAAATAAATCTCTAAATTTCTTTCATAACTTATTTGAAAAGTCCTTTTACTCATAGAGAGAGCGATGGAGAAATTACTCTTATTACTGTGTCGGTCCCAACGGGTGTTGTTTTCTCTAAAGCTTACGGGGATTATATATACATATTTTTTTTTAAATACGTTTTTAAAACTCTACAATTATATTTTCTATTTAAAACTTCTTCAATATGTTCATTTACGATGAGAAAATTTTTTTTCAGCAAGATGATAGATATTCTTCATTAAAATAGTATTCATTAATTAAAAAAGTAACACGAAAAATGTTTTTGTGGTAAAATACTGGGTAATCTTTGTTCGAATAGTATTAATAATTTCAAAAAAAAACACAAGAAAAAATTCGGAACGTTTCAATTTATATGCTTTCAAAGAAGATGAAGGGGAAAAACAATGTCTGCGTCCTGCTTACTCATTTATCGCAACAGCAACTCAAAAATACTGATTGCAGTGAGCTTGCATTCGTATAAGTTACTTTGACTAAGAGTAAAAATGTTTGTAACCCTCTAACTAAAAATTATAAAAACAAAGCACCGTTTTTGAAGGAGCATTCAATTTTTCACTTTCAGAAAGATAGTCAAATGTCAAAGTATCTTAACAGTTGTCTTCGACTCATTCTATGGTCCTTCCCCGAAACTGGGGCAATAGACTCTAAAACCGTAGTCCGGTGGAGCGTGGCGACGTGACAGCCCTAACACACATACAGACACACATACCACAAAGACTACCTAATGACACATCTTCACCGTAAACGGCGTTTTGCTCCACCGAAGACCACTAGGGGGAAAAAAAAGAAAAGAAAGTGGAAATACAAATTATTTGTTCGGTAAACAGTTCATTACCCCGGACGAAGACTTATTTTCGACGTATTTAGGGAAACCGAAGAAAAAACCCACCACCAGAAGATTATCTCAGGGCTCACACACGACAGTTCTTCAAGCTCTAATTCGCATCGTTGATGGCGTTTTCGATTTTGTTTGTATTTTTAGGGCGAATGTGAAATCGAACGGGATTGCCCACCGAATGACTGATATTGAACGTTTTGTTTAGAATGCGACGGTCTACCAGAGACCGAAGTATACACGGCTGATTTCAATGTTTCCTTATGTCTTTTTGAAGAGTTCAATCACCTTGCCTTTTTTTGACTGCTGGTTTCTGGAAATGGTTTCTCATTTATTTCCTCGCAAAAACCGATCGATTATTTCTTCTCGACTGACATAATGAGAAACTTGTCGCACGAGATGCCACACTCATTTGAGAGCATTTGCAAAATATTCGAAACTGAAAATATCTGACGCGTCAATGTCCTCATCTCGATTATATGTAACACGCATGGTCTTACTATAATGGAGTTTAGTGGGTGAGATAGAGATGGGAGAGAGTTGAAAGACAACTTCTATAGAAATATATGCGTATGTATAGAAATATATGTGCCTTCGATGACAAACAGTTTTTCAAACTGTAGAAGCTTTTCGTTACTTGCGATTTCTTGTACTTAAATAGTTTTTATGCTTCTGACCTCCCTTTTGTAAGAAAATCATTTTCATTTTAAATTCTCTAGCCTTATATACGTGCATACATACCAGGAGTGTGTTCGAAGTCGTAATCAATTTCATGTGAAAGGAACCACTTATAAAATTTATACTACCCCGATCTCCCTCGAGGACTGGGCTCGAGATCGGCGCTTTCAACTAGTAGTTTATATTTTTTCGACTAGGTAAGTTTTAGACTAATCTGACATGCCCTCTTGTCGGCCCTGCACCAATTCACCGCTGATACATACATGTGTGTGTGTGTGTGTGTGTGTGTGTGTGTGTGTGTGTGTGTGTGTGTGTGTGTGTGTGTGTGTGTGTGTGTGTGTGTGTGTGTGTGTGCGTGTGGGAATTACATATTTTGGGGTGGGTTAAGTAAAATATGCAGACTTCATCGAAAGAACACGTTACAGTTATCAATCCCGCTTTATGCAATGGCTTAAGCATACGCATTAACGTATATTTTTAGCCAGTTTAATACTAGTTTCACATTTGAGATTTGTTCGCGTTTAAACTTAATGAAATTTAACTTGTTTTGGGGTCCTAGGGACAAATAAAATCCACATAACTTTACACGTACTTCCATGTTTTATCCTAAAATTAAGTTTTCAGAGATTCCGTCAGGGGCGGCTCCTCACTATGGGCCGGGTGGGCCGGGCCCACCCAGAAAAATTGGAAGAAAAAAAAAACATATATCGCTTTGTATATCAGCTCAAAAAAAAAAAAAAGGTCCCAAACTTATTTTCAAACTCCCCCCCCCCCCCCCCGAGCATCTCACATTCAGCGAAAAAAAGATTTCTAAATCCATCGATTTCAGCTCTTCCGGGACCTCCGTGACAAGCGCGCGCTCTTTCCTTTCTCGCGCCCCCTAAAAAAGCGCGCGAAAGGAAAGAGCGCGCGCTTGTCACGGAGGTCCCGGCTCTTCGCACAGGAGAACGAACGTTGGGCCATCTGGCCAAGGCCCACCGGCTGCCCAAGGCACATCTCCGCTTTTAGCCAATCGCAATGGCTGGATTAAGGAGAGCTCTAAGTGAAAACACCCCTTGTAATTTCTGCCGAGAGGGCACTTTCTGATGGTGCCCTTTGTCCCCAACCAAAGCGGTGGAGAGGGAAGGAGAGGGAAGTGTTTCGTTTTTGTAGATGAGCAGAGAATGTCTGGCCGCTGTGTTAGGGAGAAAACTCTTCCCTCTTTGCGGTCCTTATTTTTCTTTTCTTTTTTTGCTTGATTTTTGTAACATTTATCTTTTTTTTTTTTGTGTGTGTTTCTTTTTTCATTTTCAACACCTATTATTAACAGGCATAGAGATTGCCAGTTTCACTACCCCCACCCTCACCTATTTGCCTCCATTCATGCATGTTTTATTTATTAATTTGCGTTTTGGGAACTGGAAAATTGTCTCTCGAAATTTTTGTGTGAAGACTTTACCCCCCCCTCCCCCCACCAGCTCTCTTTAATGATCATCCCTGCAACTTATATTGTCACATTCAAAATGATTTTAAAGTCCGAAAACACACTTTTAGATGTTCAATAAAAATGTTGCTATTGCGCAACTTTTCTTAAATCTTATGACACGTAACATTAACCTTAGTACTTCGAATTCACTGAAAGCAGTAACCGTAAAAAAATAAAACTGAGCGTTTATAAAAATATTGAGTGGATTAAAGTCTACTTTATATAAAAAATATATTCAGCTTAAAAATAAATGAATACTCATATTTTTAAAATTATTATTATTTTACAAATTGCTTCACAATTCATAGAAGAAACACGTGGACGATTTTAAAACTATATTTTACAATATATTTTCCTGAAGTTTTATAATATATGAAATATTAAATATTGTTTAAAAGAAATCTAATTAAAGTAATAATTTCCATCAAAGATTAATAAAGGTACCTAATGGTGCGGAGAAACTAGGCGTTCTACGATATTTTCTATTTCTAACATATAACACATTACCATGAATGTCAGTCAAATCATGTATCCCAAAAGAAAATACCAGTTAATCAAATGTTTCTGACAAACATAATCAAATTAGTCATTTACCACATCAATTTGCTTTTCCTTTTGGAGCGAGTTACCTATTTCTTTTTTTATTTCTGTTTAACTACTAATCATATATTTAATGTATATAAATTTAGAATACATTTAATGGAAATGCATTTATATTTATGTTTTACAGTTTCTGTTTTAAACAGGCATAAAATAAAAATGTAAATGCTACACACAGTTAAAACTTTTTCACCAGATATTCAGTATTCGGTTATAATTTTGACTTGACATTCGCTATTCAGAAAAATATGGGATTCGGTGCATCTCTACATCACGACCAAATCAAGTGTCCTTCTCCACGTCGCATTCTACGGTTAGTCACATAGCGTTCATTTCCTGCCCCCCAGGGAAAATATGTCCGCACCACATGTGCCACATGTATTTAATTAGTGGTCAGCTCCACTTGGGAGAGTTTAACAATGTACATTTGAACGTTTGGTGGCATACCAGAAGGACATTATTTTTATGATTTTCCTCGTGCTTTTAAAAAATGAATCAAGTGGATTATTTATTAAAAACACCATTTTCAACTTTGCCGCTTGAAGAGAAACTGGAAATAAAAAGACTTGGACCGCACCAGCCGCAAGAAATTTCTTTTTCTCAAACAGATGGAAAGAAGAAAAGAATTTTTTGCACTAGTTGGTTCACAAGGAAAACTTGGTTAACTGCTAGCTTGGAAAAACAAAAGTTTATTTTGTTTTTACTGTCTTTTTTTTGGTGGAGAGAGTGAGAGTGTCTGGGTGAAAACTGGATACAAAGATCTTAAACATTTGAGTGAGAAGATAAAAAAGCATGAAGTATGTGCCACTCATTTGTCTAACGCTTGTAACTTTAAAATGCTCGGAACTGTAAATATTGGAGCAGAAATCAATGCAGCAGTCAAAATCAGTGGCGGCTCGTCACTATGGGCCGGGTGGACCGGTTCTAAGAAGAATGGCGAGGGAAGACACCCTTCCGAAAATCCCTCTATGGGCACAAATTGTCCGGCCCGAGCGAATTTCTCCCTCCTTGTCCACACAACCGAAGCGGTTGAGGGGAAGTGTCACTCAATCATCGTCACCACTACCCTAGTTTGGAAGAAAACACTGCAGGCTTTCACCTCTTTACATTCCGTCCTTCGATATTATTATTATTATGTCATTCTCTTGAACGCATTGTACTTTGTGTATTTCCTGAAAATAATTCAATTCAGCTGTCATAACCATAATTAATTTTCAGTACAAGCGTACTTTAGCGAGTGGGACCATAACTGGTCAAACCAGTGTATTCCAATTTATTTAAAAACACATACATGCATTATAATTGAATATAATAAAAATATCAAAATTATAAAAGTGACATTTTAAGTTTTAACACCGTGAGAATTCGTTTTTCCATAAACTGAAACTTTAGAACATTTGTATCCGGATTGAAAAGGAACACCTTATGTGTTCCTTAATTTGTCAGAGGCTTCCCGAAAGTCATACATTGTTTGGGGGGAGAGGGGTTGTTTTTAGGTGTAAAGGTTCCTTTTTTCTTTTCTTTTTTTTTGTGTGTGTGTGTCTAATAGTCTAGTATCGTGATGTGTGAGGAGGTACGAAACCTCTTTTGTAGGTGTGATGAATATTTTCATTTGTCTTAAAATGGCATAATTATGAAAATTAGCTTGCTTATTTGTGCGACATATCATTGTTATAATTAAGTATCATAATTATATTGATTGGTTAAGGCTTGTGTAGCGTTTAAAATATAAAACCCATGCATTAAATCAAATTATATAAATTTTGCAGTGCTGTTTGAAATTTGTATTAATTGAATAAAATATTATTTTACGCAGCTCAGCATTAGTTTACTAACTGTTGTTTCCTTCATTTTATTTGCGTAAACATTACTGTGGAATATAATTGCGGGCCCACTCACTAAATTAAGGCACGAGCCGCCACTGGATTCCGTAGTGAGAAACCTCTAATCTGTGGTTAGATCATTTAAGCTGACATTACAGACGTTTAACGAGTTCTCCACTGGTTTTGGGAATCGTACGTTGAAAAATAAAAAAAATAATACATGCAGTTAAAACAATAAGTGATAAGTTCCGGAAATGGATACGTGTTTTTGAAGAAGGAGAATGAACTTGGACACATGTATGCATAAAAGTATTGCTGAAAGCTGAAGAACTTCTGGAAAGGTTAGAGAAATTCCCTTATGTTTTAGTCAACTGCTATCATACCACCAAGAATGAATGATAATATACAATACTCGTACTAAAGAGTCTCCAGTACAATAGCCTTGGTCAAAATAGATCTTGGAGAACCAGATCTTAAGACATTCGACTGATCCATGGCACATGAACATTTTGCTGTAGGATTGTTTTAAGGCGCTAGCTACTTTAAATGCTTGCAGTAACAAAACTATGGGAATTGAAATTAGAAAAAATGGAGAAGGAAGTGGTTGACGAGGAAAGTGGGTCCATCTATTAACGGAGGCGGAAGACATCGGGGGTTAAATGATCCTTTGGGTTTTCATTAAGATTGAATTAAGCCTCTGATTCAGTCGAATGACTGCGCATTACCATTCCTTAATCGGCAAAAGTTCATTGGATACTTTGCGGCTTCTATTTTCGTTTGGTTTTAAGCAAATGACCGATAGTTTTGCCAAACAACGGTATTTACTATGTCACAGTTTTAACCGCTCGGCGTTCTTCCGGAACTTGAACTTTTTCAGTAAGAATCGAAACACGGGCTCTTTTTGCTGATTCTAAAGAAATACAGAATTTTGCTATTTTTCTATGAAACAATTATTCCAAAAATGAGGTTTTGCAATTAGCAACGATATTTACGGAAATAATATTAATACTACAGAAGATGGAATATATGTGCGAATTATTGCCAAAATAGCGATACAAGGTATATCAAATGAAGTGGATTGAAGCTTTTTTTTCTCTATCGAAGGCATATCAGTCGGGGTTGGGAACATCGCAGAATTTTGGATTTTAAACCACATTGCCGATTCCAGTATATTGATATAAATGAGTGAAAAGAGGTGTTATGACCCCGCCCCCGTTTTGCTATTCGATGCATCCGACCTGCATTTTGATGAAAAAACGTTATAAAAGATTAGGATTTAAAAATTCAAGGAAAATGCTTTATTTTTTTTTAGAAAAAAAGTATCTTTATTTTTACGACTTTTGTAAGGAATTAGAATTAAAGTACACTGCTAAAACTGCAGGTTGCACAACGCACCTTTAAGGGTAAAATCAAGTGGCAACCTTGAGGGGTGTGACTTGACTCCCTATGCCACCCTTAAAGGTGCCATTTGGCTTCATGTGGCACCCTATGGGAGTCTTATGGCGCCTCATGGGTGACCCATGGCACACTAAGAAGCCAAATGACACGTTCAAGGGTGTCATAGGGTGTTGAGTGGCACCCTTTGGGGGGGGGGTGGGGGCTGATGCTCCAACGTTTCATACTTAAAGGTATCTTGTGCAACCTTTAGTTTTAACAATGTACGTTTATAAATTTTGGAACGTACAAGAAAAAAAATCACAAAGTTATAAATTTAATGTTTTCCGCCAACGATTTTTTAGATGAAAAAGTAAAATATCTTCCGTTCATAAAGATCTATATATATGGATGGTGTTATGCAAAAAGGAATTAACCCACAAAAACCTGATTTTGAGATAATGGGCTTTAAAGTTATCAAACTCTGGCAAAAAGCATGGAGCTCTATATCAATATACCAATGATATGTTACCATGAAATGCTGATAGGGCTTAAATATTTTTGCTTAATGTAGAAAGCAACATATTTTACCATCACAGTTGGATAACTCATTTTTTTATGTTTTGTGGGTTAACTCCTTTTTGCATAACACCATCCATATGGATGTGGAAAAATTGATATTTTGGGAAGGTTTGCAACTTGTTTTCTGATTTTCGGTTCGCAGTTTTCTTTCTATAACAGTTTGTTTTCCAGCTATTGAACATTGTACAGGGTGCCCATAAATAACTGACGGTTAAAAGAAAATTATTACTGTAATACAAATTTTTCTATGATAATAAAATAAATGTTAAATGAAAGAAACATCATTATTAATCAATGTTTAAGTAATGGTTTCATTATCTCGCGCTTTTAACTATAACCAAAGATGGCAATTTTTTTGGAAAGGCTTCTGCAGTGGCATGTACCTATACAGAGGCACTCTTTCACGGGAATATTTTATTAATTTTTTATTCGTACACTTCGCTTTTTCCACCACTATGCCTACACTACCTGTTTCTTCAAACAATTTCAAAGTTATTTCAATTAATCTTTTTGACACATTTAAATACTTCAATTTTTTTTAAATCACAATTCCGCTTACCTTTTAAATGCAATTCGAGAATTAAACGGCGTTTAGCATCCATCTTGATAATGCAAAGAATAAAACAGATTTTAATTCAAGGAATCGTCTGCTTTATTGCTCATAGAATTAAACTAAAACTATTAAGTGTAGCCAACAGTAAAAAACATCTTGAATGTAAATTATACACAAATAAATTTTGCCGTCAATTATTTGTGGGCACCCTGTATATCATGTGCGTACTCAATCTGATATGCAATTAAAACAAGGAAAGCATAGTTGTTGAAAAGAAGCCTTCAACTGCAGAACTCTTGGGCAAATATACCTTTGTGATTGTCGTCAGATCTTTTAAAAATAAATATACCTAATTAACGAGAGGGTGCGAAAATCAATATTTCTGTATGAGCATGATTCACATTGAGATGTCTTTCCATTCATTTTCTGTTATTTTGGTGTTATATCTATAACGTCTGATGTAATTTCTCTCTGGCTGAATCGAACAGCTGAAACATTTTATTTAAAGATAAAAACATTTTTTAAACTAAGAGTTTTAACTGGTCAACCCTATTTTAAATCTGTAAGCTTTACTATTTAACAACAACAATTTTTTAGGCATTTTGAATTTAAAACATCTCTGAACTACATTTTCCTATGTTAAATAAAACAAATGTATCTTCCATAAAGCGGGGGGGGGGGGGGAATGCATGTGGCTCGTTGCACTACGTGTAAAACAAATTTCAAAAGTATTCTGTGATTCGTTGCGAAACGACCAAGAATGACTCAAATAGGCAGGCTCGTCGTTTAGAAGATTCAGGGGGGATCAATTGGTCTCTTCTCCAGACTTTGGGGTATTAATACTTTTAGATGTAAGTAAGAGTGGATTTTGCTGCGTTTAGGTAGAATTTGCATTTGATATTCACCTTTTGACCCTCCCCCCCCCTCGGTCTGGAAAAAAATCGAAATGATGGACCTGGTTCTAAATCACCCACAATTTGCGCAGACATTTATAGATTAAAAATGAAAGAATCGTGTCAACGGAAGCTAATTTATTAATCAAAAAATCTAAAAGTTTTATAGACAAGCTGATTGTTATTAACTGTAAAATAAAAATGGAAATAAATTCATATTTTGCATTTAAAAATCCAAGATTATTATTATTTTTTAAGTATGTTGTCATAACTTTGACATAGGAAACTATGTCATATCTCCCACGTTACTCCAATGGTGACCTTTTACAAAACTTTTAACAAATTATAAATTTTACTCTATCATTACATCCAAGAGAAAATATGTCTCTTTGTATTTTAGTTACTTATAGAATTTGAATTTTTAATTCCCAAGTGGGGGAAGACCGCCTATATTGGACCCCCTAAGAACAGAAGGCCTGTGTTGCTCAATGTGAAGTGAAACAGAAATGCTAAATAAGGCATCGTGTGCTCAATTTAATCAGGAACCGCCCTAGCAGCTTATATTTTCTGAAAAAACGAAAATTATTTTTCAAATAATTATCTTATAAAAAGTTGCAAAAGTCCAATTTAGGAATATATGCGCTTAAATTGAACCATGCGCTTCCTAAATTGGACCGTACCAGGAAATCATAGAATAATTTATATTCGAACTATACAGCTTTTTTCCAGAATTTTCAATAGACTTTCTTCTGCTTCGGCCTCACTTAGGCAGAGTTGATAAACTCGCCGATGGCATTTCATACACTTAATCATGTTTTGCACTTCATTTTTATGACAAATATTGCAATAACAATCGTTTTGTGTAGTTTCTTGCTTCTTCTTGTGTGGCTTTTTCTGATCTATGCCTCTTTTATACATCGTTAGAATAATTGCTGAGACAGCCTACCTTTTCTTTCCTTCTATTTTTTTAGGCAAAGGTGATATGTGAGCCGGCTTTACAAAATCATAGTTAGAGTTGACAATCATGTTTTGATGAGAGCTATCCGCCGATTCTGCAGAATTTGTACTAATTTAAATCGTAGGTAGTTCTTGTACATGGTGTACAACTTACACCTAATATGTAACCTGCTCACTTTGAGTAGTTTTATCTGAACTACTTGCCTCTAATTCTATTGCAGCCAAGTCAAAATCATTAAACACATGTAAACTAACGGGCAAACTCATGTTCTTTGAAATCAACTCACAGCATTTGCCATGGCCTTCATTGCGGTTTGCCCATAAGAGGTACCAAACAGTTCTCCTATGCGATATTAGATAATGGATCTCATTGGATGTTTTCGCATACATGTATCACTTGCTAATTCGTAAAAGACAAATAGAAAGACAGAAACGGAATAAAGAAGACATCTACGTGCATCGTTCTCGTTAGCCAAGTTTACTGTATCAATGTTTTTTTGTAAGTGCTGTGCCTATCTATTAATAGAAGGACATTCTTTTTACATTGCTTGGCTTAACATATTTGATAAAGGGTTGCATCCATTGTGTGAATTATCGTTTGTGATCCAACCTTTTTTTTTGAACAAGCATATTGCTCACCAGGGGATGCTTTTACGATAAGTTCATACATGGAACGTAATCTTTTGAAAATAAGCATGGTGAGCTTTCAATTCTGTTGCTCCCATGTGGGAAATGACTAGTGTGTTTCTACCACGTTCACCACTCAATATTGCTCCAACCTGGTGTTTACCTCCATACATCAATATACTTTGGGCTTTTGAGCAGTGAAAAGACCTGCTTCATCTACATTGAACATTTTAGTAGCATATAAATTGTTTCTTTTTAAAGTCTTATCGAAAATATCGAGAATTTCATATTTTTCTCTCGGTAAACCAGCATAAATTTTATTTAAGTTAATATGTTTAACAACCTGAAACTGCAGCTTAATGGATGAAGAGGGAAAAAAACATACATTTTTAGAAGTTGTAGCTTCTGCTTGATAAAAATGTGCTTGATAAAAAAAGTTTAAATGAATATCGTGAATAGGTGTTAAAGTATGCTTAAAATAATTTTAACTACGCTATTAAATAAGACGAATCACTTATTTTACGTTACGATTAATAAAAAGACTTGTGTAAAATCATATTCTTAAATTGGACCACCGGTCCAATATAGGAAAATTTTTTCGGTCCAATAAAGGAAAACATGCCATTTTTTATTCTTCAGCTTATTTCTGTGTCAAAAATTATCACAATCGCGCATGTAAATACATAGATGTAATCCTTATTAAACACAGATCATGATGCTATAGCAGCAGTTGACCTCAGTTTACAAGTTTTAGTTGTATCTTACTAGGTACAAGTCCGCAAAATAAGATTTTACACGTTTTCAACATAAATCATGCCGTAAATCACGCTACGCAGTTCGAAGACTGGTGAAACTTCATACGGAATGATTTTATTCCTAAAACTTTATATTTCTACCGTTAAAGTATAGCATAGATCTCTGTACTAGATTTTAAGCCCGAGGTCCAATTTAAGCAGTGGTCCAATATAGGCGGTCTTCCCCTACGCCATTTTTTCTGCCATTTTGACAAATACATTTATTCCTTGACGCTTTAGGGAGGATAGATAATTGAAAATTTAATTTTTTCTCTTTATTTGTTTTTGCACAGGAAACTAAAACTGTAGAATACGTTTGAGGAGAACATCCTAATTCTTATTTTCAATTTTTTTTTTTAATTTCGATTTTTTCAATTACGTCATTGATCGCAAAATAAACCCAGGAGTTAAATCGGTTTCGAACTTTAAGTATTATTCAGGAGCAATTAACATGTTAACTAAAACTGAGAATAGTTTCTTTCTTTAATAAAATTTTTTTCTCTCGCTCGATGGAAGGAAAATTGTTCCACCTTACAGGAAATTTAAATTGAAAATTGATATTTTCTAAGGTTAGTTACTAAAGCGTGATGGATTATCTTTACACTGATTTCTTATGTCATCAGTAACGTTTAACTTAAATCTGAAAAAGAGTATTTAGATTGCATAAGATTTTCTTTGACGAAGACAGGGGTAATCTGCTCGTGAGTTAAGAGACTTTTAAAAGACTTGTTTAAAATTTAAAATTTATTCCAAGCCATTTTTCCATTCTTTAAAAAGGGATCTCTCCTAACCGTTAACTTAAGTTATACGCTAAATGAATTAATATGCTAACCGAATTTCAAGAGTGCAGAATTGTCACAAACCATTTTATTTTCTGGCCTTAAATTTACAGGGATTCTGCTGTTATAATTTATCAAGAACTCTGCTGTAGCAAATAGTTAAATAGAAAATATCGGAAACTTTAACAATTTTTAAAAAGTTATCGGTAATTTATATCAAGCTCCAACCATTAGTGATTTTTTTATTAGAAACATTTGATATTCGTACTTTTGAAAAATAATATTTGAACCTTCAAGCGAAGAAAAACACTACAGAACTGAATCAGCTCAAAAAGCGCCCTCAAATATAAGTCTTTAAGTATTAATGGGTAAAATAAATACATAAAAAAATAAACTACTAAAATGAAAAGGATGTTTAGTATTCTGCGAAACATTTAATTTTGAACTATTTCATTAGGGAATATTTTATTTCTTAATCGTTTTCAATAAATAAATACATAAATAAATAAAGGGAAGAAAATAACTAAATGCAGCCCAATCAATTATTTATAGTGCAGCGCTTTTTTTTTCTTTTTTGAGCTCTTTCTTTTAAGAGAAAAATACTTCGATGCGAGTTATACAAATTAGATAGAGCAATTCAAATGAAATATTAACTCAATTTGCTTCGTGTGTTATTACAGTTTTAAATAATTATGTTCGCAATTCAAATACAAAACGCATCTGTATAAATTGTTGGATTACTTGCAGTTTTTGAACTCATTTATGCATCGTCGCTTTCACGAATTACCATTACCTCTTTATACCATTTCATAGAAAAGAGCATTATATTTTAATGAATTACTATATTCTGCACATAACGATACTGATAGGTTAATTGCAAAGAGGTTAGCTGTAATTTTTTAATTGCAGCTGAGCTTTCAGTTAATCCGCATTAAAATTACTCGGTAAATTTTTAATGTTCACATAGGTTATAGATTTAGATCTTGATAGTAAGAATGTAAACTCCAGTTGTACGAGAAAATCTCTAGAAAATTGGACTTCAATACAGTTTTTTAGTAACGGTACAGCTTCTTTTCAAGCAATACTATCAATTGTACTTTACAAACAGCTGCATCGCTATTAGAAAAGTTTATGGAATCTCGGATTCCTGTAGTCTTTTTATTAGTACAGCAGTTTTCTTGTACAATATAGTAACGATAAAGCTTTTTCGTAAGTAACGCTGTAATGATATATTTTATTAATGTAATGTTAATTAAGAAGGAGCTGTATCGTATCTAGTAAAGCTTATGGAATCCCAGTTTCCTGTAGATTTTCTAGTGGTACTGCAGTTTCTTTGCAGCTTATGCAATTTATTTTTTACGTTGATATATTCAACATAAAGCCATTTCTATATAAATAAGTGTTTTTCTAGCGGTAAGTGCTTATTCAAGCATTTGCTTTCCTTGCTAACCATATACCCGGATTATGAGTTCCTCGGATTACCTTTGGTCCCACTTAATCAGGATAGTTGTATATGGAAAAGGATGTGTGTCATTTTTGTTTTTCTGTTGAATTCTAAATCTCAAGCTCTATACTTTACTTGTTCACAGCTTTAGTGTTTCATCCATAATGCCATAAAATATAATTTTAATGATTTATTTTTTTTTTCAACAAACCATAGGATCATTAAATTGAAATGTAAAGAAGTATTTACCATTTGTTTTGAACTTACAAAAAATACTTCATTTTTATTCTTTCTTAATCTTTGATTTTGTAACTTTTTGGTAAATTCGTCACTTTTGATGGAACAAAATGCAGTGAAAAGAAAGAAAAAGGGTTTGCTTCTATCTTTTTCAAAAAAGACAAAACGTTCTTTGTGTAACTTAGCTGATATAATATTAAAACTGATTAACATTGCCGGTTGTGCTATTTAGAGAAAAAAGAATTTAATTTGGTTCAAAAAAGAGAACTTAACCCGAAGGTCCAAGCACATTAAATTGATAAAATCAAATATATCACCCACAATGGAAAGAAATGTCTCGCCCTCTTGCGTGTTTAGAAACATAATTAAGATAAAACTAAAAATAAACTTAGTGTTTGAATCTTTTAGGACAAAAGTTCATTATGTTTTTTCACTAAACGGAGAAAAATCTTTCTCTCTCTCTCCCCCCCCCCCAACGGAAATAAAAGAAGAAATATTAACTTCCTTAAAAGTTCCGATGTATAGAAAGGCTATTACGAAAGATTCCTATGGGAGAAAGCCTTTTTTTTTCCAAAAGTAGAAGAAAAGCATGATTTATACGGAAATGAAAGGGTTTTATATGATACCAAGTATTTACAAAACAAATAATCGAAAATAATTCTTCCGAAACCCCGCACCCCTCAACCAGAAACCGTCTTCAACACTTGGATAACTACTGCGCCGCAGCAGATTTCAACATTTGAACAAATATATGTTTTTTTTTCTTTTGTTTTGTTTTTTTTAACTAGTATTTGCTAATAATTACGGTCAGACTAATTCCTATTTATGAAGACAACAATTTTGGCATATGAATTTTTTTAAAGTTTATTTAGCTTTGTAAAAGTTACTTTTTTTTTACAATCGCATACTTATGGACAAATCATTTCAACAATTTTTGATCATTTTTCATTTCAACAAGCTTTGTCAAAAGGCACTAAAAACATTTTCATTGCTATTACACTTGCAGTTATTAAAACTTTTTCGTTCGAAAATGTTGTATTTTGTAAGCCCTCTCCCCCATGCTTCTGCCAAAGGTTCTGTTTTTCTGTGCTTGTTGATCGGGGAAAATTGATGTACCATGTAATATTTCTCATTGCAGATGAACTCGAGTAAGTATTTGTTTTGCGTGCATTTTTTGGTCCTCTTTCAGGGACCTTCGTGGTTGTGACATTTGCGACATTGCAAATCCGGCACTAGTTACATAGAAATACAGTAGACTCTCGATTAACCGGTATCGAAATATCCTGGTTGTGGATTGTCTGGGATGCTGCCTTCCCCTCAAAAGAAGAGGAAAAGAATACTATTACGGAACGAGGTGAAGAAGGTTCTGTGTTTTAATAAATGTGGATAAGACAAAAAGTCACCCTTTTTATAAATAAATCTTTTGTTTTAAATCTTCTTTTATATTACTAAATGTTAGTATTCAAATTACACATCAATTTTTAAATGCGTTTTCTCAAACTTTTCCCATGCGGGATATTCGTTAATCCGGGCCGAGGCATTTTCCGGCCTTCCCGGTAAATCGAGAGTCCATTGTACATATGAAACTCATGAACAAGAATTAAAAAAAAAAAAAAAAAAAATCAAAACGTTTACTCACCTTCCCACTGCACCACCCTCGGGCTGCTGATGATTCTGGTGATGAGCGATGCCCTGCTGCTGCTGATGATGAGCATTGTTGTTACTATTATTGTTATTATTCCCGTCCGGATAATAGTAGTAACATCCCCCGGTGGGGCTGCTCGGGAGCACCACACTGTTGTACATCTCACGAAAAAATAAAATCCTCGATGGTGTCCAGGGGATCGAGATGCCAGACGATAACCAATGAGGCAATCCAGAGAGAAGAGAATGTAAACAAAAGCGCGGGATGCAGGGAGCGGATGCGAGTCTCTCGAGTGGCGGGATGGGAATGCGGGATCGTTCGAGGGAGAGGGGGAATGGCGCGATCCGCCGACGCGCGGACCAATGGCTGCGAGCCGCGAGGCGGTGACCTGCGAGGAGCGACGATCAATCGCCGTCGAACTTGGAAGAGGCGCGAAAGTATGCCACGGCGCGCATTTGAAAGGGTTGTGTGAGCTCTATTTTGGAAATCGTAGTCTACATTGTTATTATTATTATCAAAAATATCCATTTATTTTATTTTACCTCTCATGCAAACACATATAGCTAATTTTTATAGCAATTTTAACGTTCACTTATTTTGGTGAATATAATATTTTCTTTTTTCACCGTGATAACACAAAGACATTATTGGCGATTTGAAAACTGGGCAGTTTAATTTATCCCGTTTTCTTTTCTTTTTTTCAAATTTCGTCCGACACCCGAAAAAAACCTGGAACACAAAAATAAAATAAAATAAATTGAAAACTAATAATTATTATTACAAAAAAATTAAGCTTGAAACATTTCAATCTCTTTTAAGCTCAAAAACAAAGGGAAAACCGTGCCGTTTGTCAATGAGAACAAAAGAAAAAAAAAATAATTGTAAGAATATCATGCATGCATGCAATCATATCTATACACTTACCAACCAAAAACATGGGATCTCGGTATCCCCGCTCAGATGAGAACTGGACTCTTGATCGATAGTTGCGAGTTATGACCTAGAGCCAATTAAATCCTACTGTGTACGCGATAGGCAACTGGTGCGCATTGAATCTGTCGCGGTAGCGAAGTTCTCCTGCTTTGTGAAGGTATCGTGGATAGAGTTTTCAAAGCCACCCCGTGTGGGGGGAGGCGTTGAAGGTTAGGTTCAAACTGTGGGTGGTAATAAAGAAGTCTAGGAAATTACATCCAGGGCTGTCTGTGCACTAGATAATGAAAACAACTGGAAGGATATAAAATAAGTATATAATCCTTTATTTTGCCAATAAGCTTTACAATGCGTGAATATGATGCCAATTCATGCATGAAATATGACTTTCATTAACGTAGTACACTGTTAAAAGCAAAGGTGTCAAACATGTGATTATTATCTCCCTGAGGTGAAAGCCAACACAAGTCACCCCTTCGTCAAAGTGCCTTGTTGGATAGGTATAGACTTAAAATTTCAATCGGTACTTTCACTTGTTTGCGCATGTGATCCGAGCCTCTCACGTACTTTCAACTTTTCGTTAATAGTTGACAAACAGAAAGCTCTCTACGATAAAGATATTGATCATCTTTTTTTTAATACATAGTTTGTATGCAGTATATCAGTAGTCTATTTTAATTTTTAAATTTTTAATTGAAACAACACACAAACTATTCGTACATTCATGTTTTCCTGTTTTTGCTGGTTGTTCTTAAACCACTCGGTTATTCGAGCCCGAGTATTTAACGATAAAGGACACGGCTACTGTTTTTTAACAGAGCACCATGAAGGTGATAAACCCATTTAATCCAGGCACACATGCAATGAATTCCCGTTTATAAGGTAAACAACCATTAACAGCAACACATTCACCCCAAGAAAAGACATGGACAGAAGAGAGAGAAAGAAAGAGAAGGTGCATATTAGGGATGCACCGATTAATCGGCAGTACCGATTAATCGGCCATAATCAGCCACTTTGCCGATTATTAATAATCGGAAAAATCGGGCCGATTAATCGGCTGAAAAATATTTTTCAGATACTATTCTTTGAAGTATACTTTCAATAGGAAACTATGATGAATAATTTTATTAACAGTAATAATAATCCTCATAGTTGGTATAAAGATTTTTTTTTAATTAATTCTCCTACTTTGAATAAATAAACATAGACAATGATGCAACATTTTTCTTGTAGCGATAGTTTTCTCCTTAGCACAGTGCTTTCAGATAACCTCTAATTTTCAAAGTTTAAAAGTATTGAATCAAATTGCTACTAATTACTAAAATTTATGAATTAAAAGTACTCCTAAATTAGGGTGTTCACCACACACTCCCCCTCCCCTCCTTTCTTTATAAATTTTTATTTCCAATTAACATAACTAACAATGTGTTAATATTATTATTGACACTAATATGAAAATTGGTTCTAAGAAATTTGATAAAATATTGAAATTATTCTGTGAAAACTAGGAAAATGGAAAAAAAAAATCTTCTCCCAGAAATAAATTACTTACTATTTCTAAACTTGGAATTGTATAAGAGATAAAAAACAGTGATGGTAAAATTTGTAGTAGAAAAACAATTGTCCTTATCAATTAATCGGTTCAGCCGATTAATCGGCCGATTATCAACAGCCGATTAATCGGTAATCGGCCAATTTGCTTATCGGTTCATCCCTAGTGCATATATGTCTGAACCGGGATACGATCTTGTACAGGGGTGCCCACAGGGGGGGATTATGGCGCAAGTTGCGCCATCAAAATTTTTGGGGGCGATTTTTTTAAACTAATTTATTTGTTTATTTAAATTATTTATTAATGTATTTTTTAATTTAAATTGCTTACTGATTTTTTTTTTTCAAATAAAAATTATTCATGAATTTATTTTTTAAATTTAAATTATTTCTTTAATTTGTTTATTATTTTTTATTCACTTATTTATTTATTTTTGTACGTGTGTGTGCTTGAAATGTCTGGAAGGGAAAAAAAGCGATTCTATTCTTCACATAATTCGAGCTTTTAAAAAAGTAATATTTAAAAACATAATAGTTATAATTTTAATAAATAAATAGATAACAATAAAAGAAATACTAAATAATATTAAAAAATAAATAAATAATATTAAAAAAATAAATAAATAATATTTTTTAAAAAATAAATAATATTTAAAAAAATAAAAATAATAAAAAAAAGGTGAAAAAAATAAAATAAAAAGCACAAGGGGGTTGTGAAATTTTTGGGGGGGATTTGCGCCATTGAGCTTGGGGGGGGGGGGGATGGGCAACCCTGATTCTGTAACCTACGCATCCGCAGTCAGATTTCTTCGAACACTAGACAAGGTGCCCGGTTTTTGTAAATAGCAATACAATGAGCAACTTTCAAAAGTTTTGACTTCACGTATTGATCTAGCACAGCTCTATTTGAATCGATAATTTTAGAGAAGGGGTAAGTCCTATTGATTTTAATGGGACGCCTTTTCTAAAATCATCTATTTATTATATTATTTATATTACACATAGAAATCGGGCATGGGACATTTCCGCCGCAGCGTAGGACATCTTCTCTGCAAAGTTTATCTCTACCTTCCCCCCCATGAGACATTTCCGCCGCGTCTTTCCCCCTTTTCCGACAGGACAAATCCGCCGATTGAGCTGGTAAAGTGCAATATTTGGCGAAGTAAAATTGGCGAAGTTTAAATTTATTTATTTATTTATTTTCACAGCATGGAACGTACAATTCTTTTTTAGGTGACCCTTTCAATTTTCCTATTAAAAGGGAGTTTTTTTTTTTAGATTTGCTGCTTGTCGCCAAGAAAGAAAATTTTAAACCAGTCCTGAAAATGGCGCGGCGGATTTGTCCTGTGTAAGGCATGTGCGGGATAGGAGTCGCGGCGGAAATGTCCCATGCGGGGAAGTGAGGGATAAAATTTGCGGCGGATATGTCCTGTTCCGTAGAAATCATAGCAATAAATCGTCAATCATCGCAACAATGTACACTTATCTGCATCGTCTCGAAATTAGACCATGTACCAATTTTAGTGCAGTGAGGGAAGAAAGATGACCCTCGAGCAAGAGAAAAAAATCATTTTTTTCAAAAGAATGGATTTCTTTTGATTGTGTATCCATCCTATAGAGCAGGTCTCGCGGAACCTCTCCTAGACGTCTTTTTTACCACACACCTTGTTGAGACGTTCACGACATTTATTTATTTTGTTGGTCCAGCTAATGCTCACAGTAGAAAATGAATGCTTTTCCATTTAAAAAAAATACGTAAACGTCGTGAACCACAGAGAAGGTTACGCAGGCGACCTTCTCTAATCAGCCGTGAACAACTCTACTCTCCTCTATAAGGAGTCTCCATTCTGAGCAATCCGAGCGTAAAACTCGAAAATGAACCTAATGATGCTACCCCGCGTATATCATTAGCTTTTTTTTATGTTCATCTTGCCACTTCACAATGCTTTTCAGAGCGAGACGACAGTCCCACCGCACACAAAATTGAACCGGCTTTTACTTTTCACTCCTATCTTGGAAACCTTTATCCATCACTTAAACTTCTTCATCCGAAGAAAGAGAAATTATGGCTCAGATTTACTGTGACATCATTCGCTTGAAACACTTTCTCGCGGCAGATTGTCTCGCCAATTTTAAAAGCAGTACTCTCGCTCATTAACAGATTTTTTAAACATTTCAATTAGTAGTAAATAATAGTTTCTTGTTTTAAAACAGGGATTTCTCAATTATATATCATGTTACATTTTCCCATGTAACATCAAATCAAGTTCTTAAGCACCTTTTAAAATGTCCCTATGATTGAACTCAAAACTTGAATCATGACGTTAAGCGTGCAACCTCCTAACTATTGATGTTCGTGGGCTTTTATTGGGTTTAAAAAATTCGTTTTCCTATCATTACAACGAGAAAATATTCCTGTCCTGAAGCATTTTATTCTTGTTCTATAAATGTAGCTTTTCTTCAAGATTAGAGAAATTTGGATTTATTTTTCCAATATGTTACACTGTGTATAACAGAGTATTTGAAATATTTTTAAATTTTTCATAAATCTCTTATGTACAAACCGTTGATGCTTTACAATAAGCAAATAAATATAGCATTAATTTAAAAAATATATTACTGTCAAACAAACTTTGAAATTATCGGACAAGATTATTAGTATTCGCATGAGAACGACCCCTATCTATTCCGTTGAAAGAAAATAAAGATTTCGGGTAAATAAAAGTCTCTAAAACATTTGCATAAATATCTTTTATTTCTCACTGAAACAATAATTTAATTGTATCCGGATACATGTAATTGACTTTTCAGTGAAAAAAAAAATGGGGAAAAACAAGAGAAAATTTGTAACATAATATTATTGTAGTACTCGTTCAGCAAGGTGTCGGAACTTTTTTCTCCCGCGAAGTAAGTTTAACTTCATGACTAAATCGGAAAAGATTACGAACGTAAAAGATGAGTATCGATTTTTTGTTCGTTCAGTTTTAGTTTTTAATTTATTTATGGAGCAAGGTTACTCTCAATACGGATCGCCGCCACGTACACTATTCATTTTTAACTATTTCTTTCAACGACCAACCGGAAGGTTTTTTTTTTTTTTTGCTAAGTAAAACGCTCCCTGCTTCATTTGTTGTACCAACGCCAGAACTTTCAGATGAGAAAGGCATCGGTCAAAAAAATCGAATGTTTCTCTCTCGGAAAATCGGTTCCATTTAGCAGGAGGGTTAGTAGGAAAAAGAAGCACGATCATCTTGTGCACTAACATGTTCACGAATTGATTTACAACAGTAGTTTTTGGAAAGAATTGGAATTTACATGTGAGCCCAGACATGTTCCTATCTCCTCACCCACTGGCCAGCAGCTGGTAAAAGACATGCTTCGTTTCATTATTAGCACTCAAGCCTTTTTTTTTTCTTTCAATTCTGTAATTCCTTGGAACAAAATACTTATTTTTATTATGAAGATTTTCTGCCTTTGTGATGGCAGTAGATGGAATGACATAATACTTTTTAAACATATTTTTCTCTTGCAAGCATACCCTTTGTGGGTGTATACACCTCACTGTCATGCTAATTACAAAAGTCGTATCTGCACTTTTTATCAAAATTGAGTTATCTCCACCAGGTGGCTCTTTGTGACCTATTTTGAGTAAATACAAAACTATATGGTCATTTGAGAACGGGAAATATTTAAAATAAAAATTCCGAAAAAGTTTCATTTGAATTAAGTACATGGTGGCGCAAAACTTTAAAGAGTTATATCTCAGTTTGCTCGACTGCAGATACCACTTTTGCGCTTAGCATGGCAGTATAGAGGCTCCTTTCAGCAGATCTTAATTTATTTGTGCACTTAAGGCTACAGTGGACAAATAAAATTGATTTTTTCAATTATTGATTTATAAGTCTAAAACTTTGTGTGCTTGTATTATTGTATATTTACTACATCTAAAAGCATAAAAAACACAAATTAGTGCAAAAACCATGAATACTTTTTTTCAAATTTCAAATTTAAATGTTTTTTTAACAAAATTTCAAAATGTTCCAGGCGTCGCAATTTTTTTTCAAACTTTGAATTTCCACTTAATTTTCAATCATTAGGCATGATTGCATAAAACAATGCATCAGATGCAATATTTTATGTGGTAGTTTATAAAAGATGGCTGAAAATGAAAATTTATATGATTTTTTCAACTGAAAATTTTTATTTTCAGCCATCTTTTATAAACTATTTCATAAAACATTGTTTTTAATGCATTGTTTTGTGCTATCATGCCTAATGATTGAAAATTAAGTGGAAATTCAAAGTTTGAAAAAAAAATTGCGACGCCTGGAACATTTTGAAATTTTGTTAAAAAATACTTAAATTTGAAATTTGAAAAAAAAGTATTCATTGTTTTTGCACTAATTTGTGTTTTTTATGCTTTTAGATGTCGTAAATATACAATAATACAAGCACACTAAGTTTTAGACATATAAATCAATAATTGAAAAAAATCAATTTTATTTGTCCACTGTAGCCTTAATTTCAACACGATTGGTTCTTTTCTCATATCTATAAATCAAATACACACACACAAAAAAAAATTATGAAATTTGAATATTGCAAATTTGCTGTATTTTTTAATTATGATATATAGATAGTTTGCTAGAGAATCGCTGAATGTATTCAACTCATTTATTATCCGACATAAATGAGTTGAATACATTCAACGATTCTGCATCAACCATAATACCTTTTGCTTAACTTGATGCATGTAGCTAATCAGTGCCCAGTGAAAAAAATCTTGTGAAAGGCATTGACCGTTGGGTGCTTGTATCTGTTGGATTCGGAATTCTTTAAAAATTGTGTGATTAAGAGAACAGTGGCATTTCACTTTTTACTCTACTTCCGTATAATTTAAGGACATTTATGACTTTATTTAGTGAAAAAACATGATTTGATTTGAATAGTCATTGCTCAAAACAACATAGAGACGAACATGTTGATGTAATTTTGATTCTTTTTTAAACAATACAACGGAAGGAAAAATCTTCATCCTTTTCAGTTCAATGATTTTTTATTTAATATTACCCAAAAACTATGATTCATCAATCGGCTTGGCTTTCATCCATCAGCTCTTTCGCTTAAACTGACAACTATTTTTTTTCTGAACACAATAGGCAAAAAAAATTCTTTTTTTTTAATGGCTTGTCAGATGTGATCTCTATTTCCCTAAAATTTATGAATTCATTTTACTGTGACCATGGAAAAAACGATTGAACAGATAGCCTCAAGTATCTGTTAAGGATGTTTAATTACTTCAGGAATTGCCGTTCACGGACCTACTTTCCTCAAAAAGTACACTGCAAAACTTTCCTTATAAGCCCTTTACAAGTTCTTGTGAAGATTTTTAAACGAGTAACACCAATAAGCACTTAATAAAAACGTTCCTGAAATATTATGAAACTGTATATAGGAAGAAAGTGACGTAAACGTTAGTAAAATACAAAGCAGATATTTTGTAGTGTAATAAAATAAATTTGAAAAGCATGAAATTTCTTGCAATACCTGCTGAAAGAATTGCTTAAACTTCCGTAATAATTCATTTTAATTGTCTCGTGATTTCTCTCTATAGCTATTCTCCTTTAACGCACAATATATGCATATTTCAAAGCGAAAACGTTTCATATTTCATTACATGTTTGGAACGGTCAGAAGGAATAAAAAGTTTTTACCACTTTATTCTTTAGTTTTTAAAAATGCGATGACATTAGTAAGGTCAAATTATAATTTTTATTCGGAATCGGATCTACATTTAAAAGGTTTCTGACTTTAGTTTTACATATAGTAGGCAAAACTAACATCTTAAACATTTTACATTTAGTCATGGAAAGGTCAGAAAATATACTTGGTGTTTGTTTCCTATTTTATTAAGCTTCTGCTCCCAACTTTGCTCGGATTTTAAATACAACATTTCAATGAGAAGAGAGGAATAAATACGATAGAAAAGTCCCCATTTTTGTTTCAAAGCTGTCTGTACAGGAAAACAATTTTTCACACGGACTGTAACATTAAACTTAATAAATTAATGCCCATAGTAAACCAATATGTCTATTTTAATGCTGTTATATCGTTAGAGTTTGTGTCTCAAAGAATTTTCAGAGTTGGTCACATCTGTCTTCAAAAAAGTACCGTCTCCAGTTTTCTGAAATTTAACATTACGCGCTCCAATTCTTTCGTGAATTATAAACGACCTTAACTGAAGAATTTTTAAAAACTCAGTACACTGCGAAAAATAAATTGTTGTTTTTACACTATAATACTGTCAGCAGAGGTTCCAGTTTAAAACTGTAAAAGCACAGTAATAAACTGTAAAACGAGCTATTTTACAGTTTATTACTTTAAAATTAGCAATTTTGTAGCTTATTACCATAAAATTAGCTGTATTATACTGTAAAAGCAACGGTATAATACTGACAGCAGAGGTTTCAGTTTAAACTTGTAAAGCAAAGAGCAGGAAAAAAAAAGGGGAAAATTTCTCTTTTTCCAAGACTTTGTAAAAAAAATATAAAGCCGACTCCATTTTCAATTTTTTTTTCATCATCATGATTTAAATTAAATTTCCTATACTTAGGTACAAAAAATATTTCTGTGAATCAATTATTTCGGGGTCTGTAGGGTAAAACGTTCTAAAATTCGTCAGAAATCATTTAAATATATATATATATATTTTTTTTCAAATTAACATATTAAAAATTGAGCTCCAAAATGCGCATCGTCGGCAAAACTACCTTGTATACCAAATTTCATCTTTAAAGCCCTACTGTTTTACCGGAAAGCGCGCCACAAATATACACACGCACAAACACTCATCTTTTTTCATTACATGGAGAATTAAAAGCTTATTGTGTTGCAGGTATATTGAAACAATGATTTGAATGAAGTTTCAATTAATACAGTCAGATTTATCAATTCAACATTATCAACTTCAGCATTATACGCTTATGTTATTCAATAAAGATATCGCTTCTGTCAGCCAGTCAAGCGACTACCAATATTACCCCCCCCCCCCTTCTTTTTTTCACACTGGTGGGGCAAAAGTGATGCAAAAGTAGGTAAAATAGTTCGAAAATTCCACAAAGCGTTAAATTTGAAACATTTAAATTTCATTCATTTTGCATTTTCTTGTACTAGCGCACACCTACTTTGCCACGGTTGGCACTTCGTTTCTCTGTAACCACTGACAAAAATGGTACACATGAAGCAAAGAAGACCATCCATAAAACAAGACTTTAGAAATCACTTAGCTCCTGACATATTTACTGCAAAGGGCTTCATTTTGACCTAACGGATCGTTTGTTTTGCGCCTTTATACTCCAGGGTCCTCGAACCCTGAGACATACAAGTGGCAGCATCGGGCAACCCGTTCCGGGCGTATACATAATCCAGAATCACCTCTCGTAAAACAGAATGGTTATTGCATCGAAGGGGACCTCTCTGTGCGGCCGCGGCAGGTGATCCGGACAGCCACTGAGCCAGGCTTGATGGAAAAGTTCCCAGACTATTGATGGGGATGAAGGATGGATGCTGCTTTTGCTCTGCAGAAGCTCCTCCGACTCGGGGTCAATGAGATGCGGAGAAGTGGGGTGGAGTTGGGAGCTCTGAAAGAGTGAGTTTGTCTTTTTTTTTCTTGCGAGATGGTTGGAAATGGCATTATAAATTTGTCGACACCGGTTAACCCGGGGTAGGAACGAAGAGATGTTTGTTTACTTCAGACTGGAAAAGCGAAATGACCTCGCGTGGAGTTTTGAGTGGAATTCGAAGCCAGGCGGCGAAGGAGTCGCTGGAGTAGAAAATGGGTATTGGAAAGATTCTTGCGATCGCTCTTCAGTGCTTTGTATGCTAGCACACACACTTAAAAACTTCTTTTTTTTCCCAACGGGTATCGGAAAATTTACAACACATGCACGTAATTGAAGGGCTCGGAGGATGAAAGGGCTATGCTACATTTAAAAAAATTAACACTCTAGACAATGATAAGCAATGGATACAGGTAAGCAAATGAAACTTGGTTCATCAAAAAGTAGATGTCATTAGACCAATTTCATACGCACATTAATGACAAAACCATAAAACAAAAAAGATGCAACAATAAAACGTTTAACTTTAATAACTCGCAATTTCTGTTTTGTCACATAACCCCTTCATCTCCCAAGTCCTACAATTATAAGTAGTAATTAAAAGCAATTGAATAGAGATATGTGATAACAATGATATTACCATTGTCCAGAAGCATACCCCACTCGTCTGAAATAAAGCAATCAAACGAGCTGATTTGCAAATATTTTTAAAACATTTGCAAAGTATTAACTTGGCACATAAAATTCTAAAACATTGGAAGAAAAAAAAGAACGCTGAACTTGAGAGAAAATAGACTAAAAACTAAATAATTGATTTCAAACGGAACTCTCTACTCCTTTGCTGAGATCGATCGGTACAACGTACTTTAGGAAAGTAACACTATAACAATACTATGGTGTGGTATCTTGTTATGGTGTGGTATCTTGGCTTTGGTAACTTGATGCGAGTGTATTTATGTTTGGACTGAAAGAGGAGAAATTTTAGGTCGGCGAAATATCAATACTCGTTACCAGCAAAGCAAACTGCCTTTTCTCACCCCTATTTTATCAAATGAAATCGTTTAAAGTTCAGTTGATCGGCAGTCAATGGTTTGGGGTCAAAATGTCACTGCCAAAATGTCGCAGAGCCAACATGTCGCGGGCCAAAATGTCGCGGGCCAAAATGTCACTGGTCCAAAATGTCGCCTGCCCAAATGTCGCGTGTCCAAAATGTCGCGTGTCCAAAATGTCGCTGGGCTAAAATGTCGCCGGTGCAAAATGTCACCTGCCCAAAATGTCACCTGCCCAAAATGTCGCCGGTCCAAAATGTCACCTGCCCGAAATATCGTGGGTGCAAAATGTCGCCTGCCCAAAATGTCGCCGGTCCGAAATGCCGCCGGTCCAAAATGTCGCCGGTCCAAAATATAGCCGTCCCAAAAGGACGCTAAGTGCATAGTACAAATTTAATGTAGCCAGTAATTCACAAATTCAATGCAGCTTAATTATGTAGCTCAATTTTACTAATAAGCTTATCACGATACGATAAACACACCTTTTTAGTAACTTTTTTTTAAACGTAGCTAGTTTAGAAAATTAGCTTGATTTATTAACAAAAATGTACCTAAATTGATTTCTTCTAAAGCTCAAGTTATTTCAATACCGAAATAATGACATAGTTTTTTCAGGGCTGTACTTAGGGCCCAGGGACGTTAAATTTCTTCCTTTTTAATACGCTTCCGTTAGTTTCACATGTGGGTTTGTTTGTTTGTTTGTATGTATGTATGTAACTCCGAATAAAAGATAAAATTCACGTTCTTTACAAACTTAAAAATTATATATTTAATACCATTAATAATACTAAAGGCTAAACTACATTGCATGTTAATGTATAATAAGTGCATTTGCCATTAATTCTGAGTTGGGCATCGATCGTTCACAAAATGCGTATCATTATTTCTTTTTTTTCACACAAGGAAATTAAACAAATAAATTTGCTGTAAAGGCTTTTTTTCTTCCTTTTGCAAAAACGGAATACCGTTTAATCACCGCGCAGCCGGCAATTTTCTTCTAGAACATTTTCGTTAAGAGTAGGTTGGGGACGTTTGAAATCGAATCAGGGACGCATTGGAGAACAGAGTAGGGCACGCTCGTTCATGGATTTATTGCTTCTTTGTAACAACTGGGTGGTGGAAGGGGAGGTGAAATGTCAAGAGGAAAAATGGTATCATACCCAACTTTACATTTAAATACTGATTGTAACGAAGGTACAGTACCATGTCTGAGCTGATTAACGCCAGAAATGAATAAGCAACTCGCCCTTTAAGACCATTCTACAAACAAAATTTTGTCTGAATACTTGCATTACTTCTTAATATACATCACTCACAAATAATAAAAAATAAAAAGTTCAATTGCTCTGCTTCCTCGATGCTGCGGTGTATCTTCTGAAGGCTTCCTATGGGCCAATTTCTTATTTGATTTCGTCTGAACCTTCTTCAGACATAGTAATCATGCTATGCTGAAAACGTTCCATTACATTCTTGTATGTAAAAAGCTCCCTTGGAAGAACTAGCGGCAAAAACCAATCAGCATTGAATCACATAATGATACATGTATGTACCAAATTTCATTCTTATTCATGCAGTAAGTTTTGAAGTAGAGTCACCCCCAAAAAATGGGTCACGCTGATACACACTTACACATTTTCCTTTAAAAAAATAAACGGTAAAATTGAATTCAGTTCACGTCAGAAAGTGTAAATTCTTCCAAATTGACAATTTTTCACTGATCCAATACTTTCTTTTACACATTTTATGAAGAAGAAAATAAAAAGACCTCTATTATTTAAATAATATAGACTTGCTAAACATTGTACATCTGTCTTATTCATTTCACTGTTCTTCAACTTCTTTTTTAACACACAAATTTTCCTAGAAGAAAATAAAAACACCTCTATTATGAAATAATATAGACCTGCTTTCCATCATGTAAGAAATTTTAACAAAAACCAAGTTTCAAACATTGTATATCTGTCTTATTCATTTCATTGTTCTTGAACTACTTCTTTTTTAACACTTAAATTTTCTTTTCGATATCAATAAAACTTTGCTTGGGCTGCTAATCTATTCGTTTAAAAGTTGGTAGATAGCGAGTCACGGTGAAATAAGCTATTGTAAATAAATAACGTACGCTTATTTAAAAACTATTTGTTTCTTGTAAAACGCTCGAAACAATTACAAGCCGAAAGGGTAATTTCTTTTCAGTATTTTTCAAAAATTCTAGTCCATACTATCGTTAAAGCACACGTTCATCAACAGCAATTAACAATCTTTTGCTAATTTGGTGATAAAAAGCCTTTCGTATGTTTTAATTTTTGGTACAAACTGTATCAATATGGTACCTTCTACATTTTTGTCTGACGACATTTGGACTGACGACATTTTGTGGACTGGCGACATTTTGGTCCGCGACATTTTTGACCGGCTACATTTTGGACACGTGACATTTTGGACCTGCGACATTTTGGACACGTGACATTTTTGCTCGGCGACATTTTGGACTGCGCTATTTTGGACCAGCGACATTTTGACTCGCGACATTTTTGCCCGCGACATTTTTTCCCGGCGACATTTTTGCAGCGACATTTTGGCCCGCAACATTTCGGCCGCGACATTTTGGGAGTATACAGAAGTCAATACATCAGGTACCGGCTATAGATGAATCTTTGTACCTTCATCATGTAGGGCAAAATGTTGTGGTTGATTCATGTTTCCAAAATATTAAGCATTTCAGCATTCAAAAAATTTATCTCAAAAAAGGGGGGGGGGGGAGAGAAAACGAAAGAAAAAGAAAAGGTTGTAAAAGGTAGAAATTATTAACAAATGTGCGGTTACAGTAAAAAGAGAGAAACTATACTGAAGAACGCAATAATGAAGCGTCTATGTGCATGGATAAATAAATTGATAGCTTTAACGCATCAATGTCCAATAGGAAACATGTACCAACGCTACGGAGGTAAGTAATCAGTCAGAAATCTCACCATCATTAACCAGTAACATTACGCAGTTAATAACTTTTATCATTAAAAAAAAAAAAACAATGTTATTACATTGTGTTGATTGGTGATGTTTCTGAATTAAATTGAAAAAAAAAAAACTTTCCTAATTTTGTATTACTGGTAGAACATTTGCACTATTTCAGTAAAAAACAGTTTTTAATACAGTCTCGCACAGAGTGAAAAGAGTCATACTAATTCAACAACTTGTCGTAACTTAAAGTTAACGTTTCTACGTAAGAAACTCTGAACTGTGCTTTGTGACATTAGATATAGATTTATGACAACACATGTGTTACGGGGAGTTCTGTGGCAGATAATGAGTACGAAGTTGAAGATCTTACGAAAATATTTCGATTAAAAAAAACTAATAAATTATTTGTAATTTGTATCTAAATATCGTTTGTAAAAATTTCATTTATATATGGGTGACTCGACAAATACGGGAAGATTTCTAACATGTAGTTTTCAAAAAAATAATTTAAAATTAAAAATCTGAAAAAAATCAGCAAAGTACTTTATAAGTTGCATAATTAAAATAGAATATCAGAAGAGCTTAAATGTTTGTATTTTATTGTATTTTTGGATTTTTTTTTTTTTTTTTTTTTTTGAAGGCTTATGTGAATGATAAAAAGAACATGTGGATGACACAATGGGTATGTGAATAACACAATAAATATGTGAATAACACAAACACGATAGGTATATTAATGAAATTTTTTTAACCTGTAAACTGTTAGACATAATTTTTAAACATTGTACTGTCATAGTTTGGCTTTTGATTCATCCACGTGTCTCATATTGGGGCATGTGAATGACATTAGAAAAGGGCATTTAGATGACAAAACACAAGTAATGTGTTCTCAAAAAGTCATTTCTGAATATCTTTAGGTCTAACTTCGAATAAGAACCAACAAATGCAAGCTTTAGGACTATTCATCATCAAAATTTATTTACATGTACATTTTACTTGCATTCTGTAGGCCATGTTAATGACAAAGATGAAAAACACTGGCCTTGAAAGTTGAGTTTAGCTTGCTTTTTATCAAAAAGAAATTGCAGAACAGCAAAATTAATCTTCAGCCAGGAATAACAAAGTTCCATGCTTTATTTTAAGATGTGTTGCTAGATTTTGAAATAAAACATTTCAGAGAAAAATATCTGTAGGGGAGAGTGGTAATGAATGGGCCATGGTGATGAATGGGCCACTAACAAAATATGAAAAAGTATTTGCATGAATTTTTTTTTCATGCCATCAATAGATGTAGCTATTTGTTCTACTAAACTCATCCAATTTTCATTCGTTTGCGCTGAGCCATTTTTAAACTAGAGTGGCATGGTCAAGAATCTGACTGAAAAGTAAGTTTTTCCCTTTTTAGTAAAACATTTCCTAGCTAAAATGTACCAAGTATTTCGCTGCATACGTATGTATAAGTTAGTCTTTCCATATCTATAAACTAATTTTAAGATGTATTTTGATGTTATTTAAATTCAATGTATTCAAAATACCTAAATGTATTCCAAAAGTATAGGTGGGGCTGAATGGGCCACCATGTCATGGTAATGAATGGGCCACCTAAATATTGTTTTTCTTCCTTTTCTTTGGATTTTCGCATTAATATGAAACACAACTGACTGTCATGGATAAAGATTACTGTCGTCAAAATAGGTTTGTAGTAACTTCTAAATATAATTTGCAGATCTATATTATATTCCTATGGTACAATAGAACTCTGGTCGCAGGGCGTGACTTGAAAAAGCCCCCCCCCTCTCCCCTTCATATTATATTCCTCACAGTACAATTTCATTTTCTTTCTTGGTAACTTAAGTTAGATATTTCTTATTCCAGATGTCTAGTAAATTTAAAAAAAAAATTTGAATTTTGACAAGTTTGAAAATGAAGACGAAGTTTTTGCAAGTGATTTTTAATATTATTTCTGAAATATATAAATTTTGTTAAATCATAGTGTGTATTATCTGTTATTTTTTTATATATATTTGATGTTATTTATTTCTTACTATCTCATTATTTAGTCATTTTTCTGTTACAATTGGTATGAATCAGTTTTATTTTAATTGCATCAGTTTTGAAGTTTATATAATTTTAAATCAGTATGATTTTGTATCATCATGTCAAGTGCCACATTTATTTTGTCATATTCAGCAAATAAAAGATTAAATCCACATGTTTTCATTGAATTCATTTAGTGGCCCATTCATTACTTTCGATGGCCCATTCAACCCCATAGGTGGGGTTGAATGGGCCAAATTTCAAAATTTTTATTTTCTATTATAATTCATTATAGACAGGTGCTAATCCAACTTTTATGACTTTTTTAGATAGCCAGATAAGTAAAGTAACTAAAATACCAATTTAGAGTTAAAACAAAGTGCTAGAAAAAATTACAAAAATTCAAAACCAAAAAGTGGCCCATTCATTACCACTCTCCCCTACTTTTCAGACATGTGGATGACTAATAATCGCTGGGACAAAGTTTAGATTAACTTTTAGAGATATGATTTTCACATTATTTTGCTTTTTTGTGATTTACATCTTGCACACATTCATATTTATAAATGAAAAAAATCTTGTGAAAAAAATCACTTTTTCTTTTTTAATCTATATTCCATTGATTGTGAAAATTGCATCTATGGGACAGGGCATGTGGATGACATTTGAATGTAATAATTTATTTTTAAATGAATAATAATTAATTAGTGACTTTGTTGCTAATCAGAATTATGGAACAAAAGACGCATAAAAATATTCCCAAAATAGTTTTTTATTGAATTAAAAACAAAAAGAGCAACCAGTATGGAATACAAATTTGCCCATTTTTGTAGAATCACCAATATAAGAAAATATTTTTTAATGAAATTAATAAACTAAGATTTATAAATAAGGATAATTTTCATTTCATTATCTACTAGAAAAGACATCATTTTCAAAACATGGCGGTTCAATTCGATGACGCTCCGCTTTGTAAGTGAGTAAAACAGTTGTGAGGTAGTTTCGAATATGAATCACCGTACCTTTAAAGTTAACAGATTTTTTTTTAAATTTAAACTTGAACTTTAAGTTTGAAATTGCATGGATTTTTTTTCCTAATGAATATAATTTGAAAAAGCTTTAATTTCTCAACTGTAGTTACAATGTCAAATTCAATCTAAAGCTAAACAAGAAGATATCTCCATTTTAAAACTTGTTTCTAATTTCTCCTCTGAAGTTATATCGCCTTTTGAGTGTCAAGGACTATGCATGGTCTGAAATATTAAAAGAGCACATGACATAACGGGGATTAAAGTGCGTGAGTTGAACGTTAAGTATGTACGACAAATGTGTTCCGTCTTGAAAGTTTGTGATCAGACTTGAACATCTTTTTCGTCAAAAGTTTTGTTTTATGCTACTGACAAGTAACATCGGCTTCATATTTTGATTATTTTGAAGTTCAGTATTAGAGCTAAGTTTTTGATTATTTATGATTATTCGCATTTTTTAAATCTAAGAATAAAACTAAAGTAAGGATTTGCCTTCATTTAAAACGTATAAACTTTTATTTTGTAATTATTTATGATGGATGATGAGCACTTATAGCTATGTATTGATTTTAAGTTGAGAACATTGCGCTCGCAATAAAAATTTATTTACATTTGATAAAGGAATCTTCTGTAAAATGGACTGATTGATAAAATATGGCTAAGGACAATAGACTGGAAATGAATTTATACTCAAGATGATAATAGAAAACTTCGGGCCCATTCTCTGTTCATTGACACCTTTTTTTACGATCTAGCCCCAAAAGAGCTGTTTTCAGTGCAAATCAACCTCACTGGCTTCGCCCCGCTTTTATAGTTGTGGCACCATCTTAACCTTTCACCTGACCCCAAGTTAAGATTCACTTGCGACCACTCTGGCTTCCCCACACGCGACAACATTCCGAGCGATTATAAGTGTACGTATGTAACCTAAATCAAGCCGTAATTACGGGCGTAAATGACGAAAAAAAAGTGAAAACTATAAATTAAGTGCGCTAAATACCTCCGATGTTTTGCTAATAAGGACAAGATCCCGATTTTTTTTTTTGTTACTTGCAGATTATGGATGGAAATAGGCTTAACCGCACGGATGCAATATTTTACTGACCAGGGATGCCCAACTTTCAACCATCTGATTTATGATTTCAGTTTTACCCACTTTACGGCCGAAACTGGTCGATAATTATTTCTAATTATCGGCTGCCTTTTTAAGGGGTGGAAGATCTTTAGTTGAAATGTTGCAGTTGAAAAGAGTTTTTATGTATTGCCAGTTTTGTTTATGATTCGGCTATGCATTCGTTGGGCTCCTTGATCAAAAATTTATGGGTTTATGTTGAAGACTGAATGCATTTGGCTTCGTAAAAGGCAGAGTCATGGTAAAGCTCTTTGAAATACGATATCTATACTAAGTAATTATTTTATGTTTTTTTATTTCAAAATATTCATTCAAGTTTTTTGCGACTACAAACCAGCATATGGATGGACGGACGAGCGAATCGATAGATTGTTCGATGGCAGGTAGACAGATTGATAAAATGGGCTAGGTAAGAGAGAGAGGGGCAGTGTCATCCCATTGCTATCAGCATTGTTAACATTACTTAATGCATGGAAGACAACATTTCAAAATACTATTTTAATCACATTCATTTAATGCAACAGAAGTTAATTACATTGATTTGATTAACAATTCCATAAAATGTTAAAACTTTGCAAAAATAAATAAATAAATAAGTAATAAAACAGAAGGAAAAAATATAGTCAATTAACAACCAGCTTTTAAAAAATAATTTAAAAATCAAAATTGATTTTATTTCTCAAAAGTTAAAATTTTTCGCAAATCAAAGAGTGCATACAGGTTTCGAAACATGGATTCATTTTAAATGTTTCTTTTATGTGTGTGGTCGAGGAGGGGGATTTTTTTTTCTATAGTTAATTATTCAATACTTCTAAAAGTCATGTAGGTTTACTTAAATTTCACCGTCTTCAGATTTTTTGCTCATTCTAAACTGTCTAACTGCATTACACTAATACATTGAAATACTATAAGTTATACAAAAATTCATTAGCCAATCATCAAATAAATTATCAGCGCAGTAAAAAATATCCATTAAACACTTCTAGAACTAATATTCAAAAATTCGCTTTAACTCCATTCCTGGTGATGGACTCCATTCCTGGTTTTCAGACTACCAACTTCTATACTGCCGTGGGCAGGTAAAGGGCAGTAACTGCAAATTTTTCGATTTTCATTTTTTTGCATTTTTGAAATCTATGTTACATTAGTTTTATGGTACAAGCATCTTTTTTTGGTTTCCGATGAAAAAAAACTGTTTTTTAACCAATGGTAATTAGCAGTAACTGCATTTTTCGTTGCTGTGGGCAGGTAAACGGCAGTATCTGCATGTCTGCAGGATGAACATAATATGAATCGCTGTGCAAAACTTGCATCAAGCCGCAAAAACCGTTTTCCTTTGTACTTAAACTAAGCGAAAGTAGGGGTGCCCTAATGGGAGATCAAGGGAGGTCATTGGTTGCACTTGAATGTTCCCAAGGGGGTGTTTTATTCCTTTTGGGGGTGAATAAGTGTTAATATCAATGCAAACTTAAGTGATATAAATTGGCGTTACCACTTGGCGATAGATCGCCAAGCTTTTAGTCGCCAAGTGCTTGTCGCCAACTTGGTGACACATCGCCAAATTGGCGACAAATTTGGCGAAAAAAATTATTTTATGAGTTTGGGTTCAATTTAGCGCTATTGGCGGTATTTTGCGAAAAATCCACTGAATGATGCTAAAGTCGGCGATATTTAGAAAATGAATTGTTGTAAATCATTTTTTGCTTTGTTTCGTAGTACATTTGGGACGTAAATGTTTGAATTGTTATCTTGCTCATTCCAAGCATTATTTTAACACTTAAGGCATCTACTAAAAAAATTTACACGTAAAAGGAAGTAGTGTGGGGTCCATACCAGATTTTTTTTCTTTCAAATAAAGTTTCTCTCCACTAGCAGACAATATGTTTCACGATTTCAAAGATACACAAGCCAAACTTGGCAGACGACAAACAAAAATGCAGCAATGAAATGATTTTATTTACATTGTTTTGTTTTCTTTTAATTACAGTTGCTTTCATACTAACAGACGATAGTTTTTGCAGTTTGATCCCTAGCTGTTGCATTTTTAATAGAACTATGAAAAAAATCGTCAGCACAACAAGCATTTCAAGCGCTCTTTTTCTCAAAGTGATTTCTTGTTTTGATGCAAAGTACAAAGCATTAACTGATTTGTAGTAATTTTAAAACATCTGGTGTGCACGCCTCACTACTTCCTTGTACGTTTAAATTCCATAATAAATGCTTCAAGTGTTAAAATAGTGCATTAGAGTATGCAAGATAACAATTCAAACATTTACACCCCCAGTTTGTCACGAATCAATGCAAAATAATGTTTTACAACGATTTATTTTCTAAATATCGCCGATTTTAACATGATTCAGTAAATTTTTCGCAAAATGTGCCCAAATCAATTTTTCGCCAAATTTGTCGCCAACTTGGCGGCAAACATTTGGCGACCAAAAGTTTGGCGATATATCGCCAAGTGTTGCACCAAATAATATCACTCAATCTACATTAAAATTAACATTGATTTACCCCACAAAGGGGTAAAAGACCCCCTTGGGACCATTCGAATGCAACCACAAGGGGAGGTGCACAACGACCACCCTCAGAGCCTACATACCAAACTAGAAGCTTCTACGGCATATAGTTTTTGAGTTATGCGACATACATACGCACATACATACAAACATACATACATACGCACATGCATACGTACATACAGACGTCACGAGAAAACTCGTCGTAATAAACTGGGGTATGGTCGAAAAGGATATTTCGGCTGTTTATATGTTAGTAGGTACATATGCATGTGTTGATAGGTCGAAAAAACTACTCAATATTCATTCGGGGGTGAGCAAAATCAAAATTTAGACTGAATTTTGAGTGAAATTTTTTTTGTGATCACAATACTTCCTTTACTAAGTAAAAGGAAGTAAAAATGGCTGAAGAATCATCAAGTTTTGCTTCATATTTTGCATAATACAATACAGTTTATTATATTTTTTAATTATACTTCGCGTTCGTTTATATTAAATCTATATCAAGTAGATACACGGTATTTATGTATATTTTTAAATAAAACATATCATTCACAATGCAATAATATATTTCGTAATAACATATCTACTCCGCATGTTGTCGAATATGTAAATACTGGACATTTAGTATCATACTGTGCAGTTACTGCCGACTGCCAGTCAATTCCGCATGACAATTAGAGTGAAAAAGGCAGGTAAACGGCAGTATCTGCTTTACCTCTCTCTGCGCTTGCAAAATCAAAATTCAATCGATTACCCAAAAAATATATTGGTATAAACATAAAGTATCGCCTATGTTCGAAGTTGAATGTTTTATTGATCTTTGTGGGAAATCAAAAACGCGTTTCTTCAATTATCTCGAAAACTCATTTTTGCAGATACTGCCGTTTACCTGCCCACGGCAGATTTGTTGGCTCTCCTGATTTACTATCAAACACGATTCCAACCCCTCTCATTTTTATAAGTTCCAATTGGAATCAAACTGGCAGAAAGGGTTAAATTGAAAATGCAATTGAAGGGGCAAGTGGATAAAGGTGATATGTGACAATTTTGGAAAAACATACTTTTTATTATGGATGAAGGTGAGAAGGAAAAATTTTTTGTTTGAAAGCTTTTTCTAGAAATTTAAAAAATTGTCACATATCACCATTTATCTTTTGACCATTCAATTGTGTTTGTGAGTTAACACAGTTGAAAACACACTAATTTGAATTTGTGTAAATCAGCGAAATTCAAATGTCACATAACACCTTTATCCACTTGCCCCTTCAATTATTTTCTATCACCTTGGTCTCCTCTCCTGATTCGCGATCAAAGATGACTCCCATTCACTTTCAACTCCATAAATTTCTATTGTAATTATACTGGCAGAAAGGATAAAATTGAAAATACAATTCATACGTAAAAAATGCAAAGTGTGATCTGTGCAGATTAATACCTGCCAGTCAAAACCAGCTTCCGTGCCCTTCTGCTGCCTAATTTAGATTTCTGACGAATTTCTCTTCGCCCAGTCGGCAGGGAGCCCTTCCACTGGAAACGCAAAAGCGTTTACAAAGGAAACAACACCAGCCGAATTGAGTTTTTACAACCGCAATTGACCGCAGAGCTGTGATTAAGTGATTCATCTCACAGATCACGCTCCGATACCATGATTATTGGGGATGGGCGCATCACCGTTCCATCTTCTTGGAACAGTTGTTTTTCATCAATTAACCTAGGAACTGTTTATAAGAAAATTAGGGCTGACTTGTTATTCAGATTTGATCAGTCTGGCGAATGCCGCTTTTATAAAGAACGGTTATTTTCGGAAATATATCTATTAAGACTGTTTCAGCTTTTATGTCAAATGAAGTTTTTGAATTAGTGGAAAGAGATCAACTTTAGTGCTCAAGTTAATTTTTTTAATCTTGAGCGCAATTTACAAAAATTTAAATATGATCCTAAAGCTCTGCTTTCGCAACAGTTGAAAGTTTTTATAGTTCATAGTGGATTTAGAGGAAAATAATTTACCCTGCGTTTTGCTTGGTTTGAAGATAAAATTTGATTTTAGATGTGACTGCGTTTGTTTGTGCAGATTACATTCAAGCAAAATTAAAGGCATTTACTTAACTGAAACCAAATTAATTCAAATTTTAGCTATAAAAGTGAGAAATACGTTTGAAAACTTAATGTTTCGATTTTAAGTGGAATCAAGAAACCAAGAGGAAAACTGATTGTATTGTCACCTTTTGAATTTGAAATAAAAATTTATTAACGAAGAAAAAGGGGAGATGTTTTCATTTCATGCCTACTTTCCCGTTAAAAATAAAAAAAAGACGAAAAAAGTATTAAAAGTGGCTTAATGCATCTAAAAAATATCGCCCAGTTAAAAAATATCGCCAAGTCCGAAAAAAATATCACCAAGTTAAAAAAATAGCCAAAAAGAAATAAAAAGGTAAAATGAATATCGAAAAATTAAAAATTTGAAAGTAGGGTATTGAGATGGGGAATTTGTGTGTGTGTGTGTGTGCCGGTCGGTCGGTCGGTCTGTCTGTCTGCCCACCCCCCCAATAACTGTTGAATGAACATTCCGATTTTGACAAAATTTTTTTTGTTGGAAAGATCTCGGCTAGTACAGCTCATTCCCATATTTGATTTTTCGATTTGAACAATTTTTGGTTCAACTTTGAGCCGTTCAAACAACCTGTCCCGCGATGCTAACTTTTGAGTGAACAGTGCGATTTGAACAAACTTTTTTTTGTTCGAAAGATCTTATCAAGGATACTTCATTCCTGTGTTTACATTTCCGATTTGAACAGTTTTTCGTTCAACATTGAACTGCTCAAGCAAGCTGTCACCCCTAATAACTTTTGAGTGAACAGTACGATTTAAATAAACTTTTTTTTTGTTCGAAGGATCTCAGCAAGGATACTTCATTACCGTATTTGAATTTTCAATTTGAACATTTTTTCGTTCAACATTGAACCGTTCAAGCAACCTTTCCCCACCTAATAACTTTTGAGTGAACCGTCCGAATGGAATTAACTTTTTTTTTGTTTGATAGACCTCTGAGAGGTTCATTCCCATATTTTGCTTTTTGTTTTGAACCATTTTTCATTCAATATTGAACCGTTCAGAAAAAAAAATTAACATTAGCGCCTACGGGGAATTTAAGTTGAATGTTGATCTGAACTTAAAGTCGGATTTCCTTCAAACTAACTTTGTAAGAAAATGGTTTTGATAAATAATGTTCATAAAGTACTTTTCTGAATAATCTGTGAGGACTCTGATTCCGACTCCGACTCCGCAAACATGGTGGAAATGCAGGTTCAGAAAAAAATGACTGTGCAGACGATTTTCTTGTTCATTTATTCATTTGTTTTATTTTATTTATTATTGTTTTTTTTTTGGCAGACTTTTTTTTTGTAACAAAAATTTAGGAGGGCATTTTATTCTTTATTTATGTTTAGCAACTAGCAACGGATTAAAAGTGAAATTCGAGACATTTCATTAACGAACGAGTTTTTTTTTCTTTATTTGATAAAATATGTTTTGACGCTCTTTGTACTTTTATTTATTTATTTATTTATTTATTTTTCGAAAACGATTGAGGATTTTTTCTACGGAAGAACTGTAACAGTTACATTCTTTAAAAAGTGCGACAAAACTTTATTTATTCGTTTATTTACTTTTTACGTGTCTATTTCATCTGATGAGAGGGGTATATTTTGCTTTTAGAAATCAGCTTCAAGTGCTAAAAAGGTATGTTTAACGTAATTTTCAGTCTCAGATAATCAAGAGAATAATTATCATATGCTAGAATGCCGATATCGATGTACGGGAAAGTAGGCTCGTTCAGTTCTTGACAGAACTTCTTGTTTCCTCTTGGAAAATGGAACGCTCTTCTAAAATCAATTTTGTTATTCCAAGAAATGTCAAGGAAGATTTTTACTCCTTAAAAAATCCCAGCGATGCAGTCAGTGGCTGAATTGAACTTTTCATCTTAATTAAATCATTAATCTTTGCTTAAACAATCTCAGGATTTAACTGCGCACGTTTCTGTACTTGCACACTCCATTGTCCACATACGGAAGTTTCAGGATGGGTTTCAGTGGATCAAATTCGCCAAAATCTTGAATTTCTCAACAATTCGCAAGTGTTATCTCATTTTAGATTTCGAAAGTGCAATCATACATTTTTTATGCAAGATTCTCAGAGGTCCCAGGTCGGAAAGTCCACTATCGCAGCCATTCATTGAAGAGAATGACATAACGCTTTCACTGGTTCAATGTCGAAACGGGTTGACTTGACCACTCGCATAATCCGTCCACAAAGTGGATTTCGGGGCCAAGAGCACTTTCTTCTGCGCTTGCGTTTAGGCAAAGTAGAATTGTGCGAAGGAGTTCCGTCTCTCGGATGAACTTGTAAAATTGGAGAATCAAATCCCATGAAAGACACATAAGCTAAGAGCTGTATATCATCATCTAAGGAAGAGAGAGTGTTCCTCCGACACGTGTAGTCGAAGTGTTACTAAAATAAACATTTAATCACATCGGAACTGTTGTTCAATTTTAAGGAAGAATCCCCCTTTTGTACACACATAAAATGTAAGCAAATCTTCGATTTTCAAATTGGTTTCTCAGTTTGATTGATGATAAATTATTATTATTATAATTACTATTTGAATAAATTTAGGGAGAGGTCTAGATCGTTAGAATGCTTAATAAATTTTTAAATTCATTTTAATTTTAGAAAATACGTCAAACAAAAATTCTGCCTCAAAGAGTTATGGTCGAAAACGTCCAAATAATACGAATTTCACAATTCAGCGGAAAACTTAAATATCATACTATACAATATCAGAATTTTTTTTTTCACGAACAAAAGGTCTCACTGTTTAACCATTTATGCTACAGGCAATTTGAAAAAATCATTCCTGTTTTTGTTTCTAAATAAAAATTAAAATGCGAATTTTCACGTATTCGGTGACAATTAAGGGGCCTAGCCAAGGGCTGATACAGCATACGATTTTCAAAATATTTTTTAAAATTAGATATGAGTGTTACTCTGTTCCTATTTTCACTACTGGCCATTAAAAAAATCATACATAAAGATTAAAAATAAAATGCTTTTTTTTTTTTTCATATTTGGCGAAACTTCAAGGTCCAGGCAGGGGATCTAAACCTATTTTGATTTCCAAACACTTTTTTTATGAACATTTGATACCAATCCACAACTTACTGTATGATGCGTTTTTTTTTTTGATAGTATCTTCATATCGATAACAGTGACTCGGTATGCTATTAAAACCAAGTACCAAAAATTTGTTGCTATCGGAATATCCCTACGAGTAAGATCCTTCATGTGGGGCCCACAATTGTTCTTAATTTCAGGTAAAGAAATCGGTTAGGTACATTGCAATATTTTACTAAATAAACAAATTTTGAATGACAAATCTATGCAGTAATGTTTTTAATTTCATTATAATTTTTTAATCGGTCAGTCATTTTCAAAATGGCAACAAACATAATTTCTATTCAATATCTTATTCATTTGATTCTTACAGAATTCATACTTTTTCTTTCCGATAAAAAACTCGGTATCTATTCGATATCTATACCAAGTACCAGAAAGTAGGCAAACTTAGAATGTCTAAGTAGTAATTTTAATGATAGTTGCAGGGTCTCATTTAGAAATTTTAGGAAAGTAGACCCGACACATCTGAAAGGACCACTTGAAGTTTACAATCGGGGCCCACGTGGGTCTAGAGGTAGAGTACTCTCCTCGTAAGCAAGTGGTCTCGGGTTCGAATTCCGCCTTGCCAATGAATGTTATTTCATCCTCTCTGTGCCATAAATCTGTCCTGTGTTTGTCAGGAGGCAAAGAGCATAGTACGCAGTCCTCATGTATGTTGAAGCTGATGGCTTCTGGAAAAAAAAAAAGTGTACAATCGATGAACCGCTACTGCAGAAGCGCAATCACACTATTTTCTTGCTGTTATATATACTATTATAGTTAAGGGACACTGAGGGTAAAAACTACTTACGCAAAGTAAAAACTGACTGTTTTGATGTAAAAATCCCCGTGGTTTTGTACTTTATGTATCGTTTTTGATTTTACACATCGTATAGCAAAAATATTAAAGATATATTATGGTATAATTGTTTACACGATCTGCAATTTTTAAGATGCTCTGGAGCTAAGCAGCTCATAACCGGGCTTCCTGGTCCTAATGGCAAATCAAACCCTGTTGTTATTCTGACTACATCGTTATAAATCTTTCTGCTTTTGTGAAAAGATTATCGTTACCGAAAGAATAATTCAAACGTTTGAAATGTAAATGTACCTTAAATTTCGAAAGAAACACTTAGCACGAAAATGTCTCACCAAAAATCATATTTATGTAGGAGAAATAAGATTCGAATGGACCTGGGTAAACAGACTTTTAATTTAAAATAAGCTTCGAGGAAAATCTCAAGCCATTTTCTTAGTTTTATTGTCCACACCTTTGCTCATTACTTCTTAAATCCGAACAATGCTTTGTTTCGACATCCAAATAAATGGAAAGCCGCACGAGCTGTTTACGGTTTGCTGTTGGAAAACTTCCTCCAAGCCGATGTAAACCTTCTCGTAATTTTTCAGCACACACAAAAAGAGAGATATTCAGCTTTCGTATGTCACCATTTGTGCATTTCAAAACTAAGCGCAGCATATAATTAAAAGCGAAATGTTGTTTTTACTAGTTCAAGTAAACATTGGTACAAATGCTTGTCTTTGAGAGAAAGACCATACTAAATAATCTAAAAGGTCAAACCAGAGAAAAGTATGGTCTTGTGCTGCATAGAAGTCTGAAAAATTTGTTTTACAGATCTTTTGAGTACCTTTTGCTCTGTGTGCTGGAGCCGTAATGTTGGAAGATCTATGATTGGTTTGAAAATGACTTTGTGAACAAGAAATTGAAAAAAAAAAAAAAATTACATTTAGGGGGGGGGGTAATTTTTAAGTCCGATTTAAAAAAAAAAAAGAAACAAGTGTCATTTTCAAATTAGCATGCTTTTTTCTCCAAAGTATGAACAAATTTATATGTTGACGCTGTTCCAAAGCACTCGAAGTCCCAAGGTAATTTTTGACCGTATTATATCAGTATGGCTTTTGTGAGGATGCTCAAAGATGAGGAGTTAATTATCAATGAAGACAAATATCTCCCATTGATCACCTGTTTGATTCCACAGAATAGTCTGGTGATCCAGACTTCCAATAGCGACCGCAACGGTCGCTGTTGGAAGAGTTTTTCTAACCTTAGTAAGTAGTTTTTTTTTTTTTTGTGTGTATAAAAAGTACATCTCCATACTTTTTCTGCATAAAAAAAAAGAAAGAAAGATAGAGAAAGATAGAAAGTTTCAGCTCTCGTATGTCATTACTTATGGGTTTCAAAACTAAGCGTAGAATTTAATGAAAAGGGAAACTTTGTTTTTACTAGTTCCACTTAAGCATTGGTTGGGTTCAAATAAAGTTACGAAAACACAATCCTCTTCCAATAGGGATTTTATTTTGTCGACTACGCAAAAGTCCCAGGAAAACACATCGACATAACTGAAAAATAATGGGTTTAAGGGCGATTAATGAACATCAAATATGAACATCTGCTTGTGTATGAGTGTGTAAGAGGAATAGAGTGTGGTCATGGACGTCATTTCGAATTTTTCCAGGAGGGGGGGGGGCAAAGGGTGCATACACAGTGTAAAATTTACCAAAAAATGGCAAAAACCACGCCCACTTACATGCCAATATATTGATTTCCCAAAGTCAGGGGGGGGGGCAATTGACCCCCCTGCCCCCCATAAATGACGGGCCTGAGTGTGGATGTGTGTGTGTGGATTTACTACGTCGCAACTGTCGCAATTACTGAGGGCCTCACGACCATAGGGGCCGGGAAGGAGGTTTCAAAATGCGTTTGATAAATATTTCATATAGCCCTGGAATAGATAAAGGGACCTCAAAAAATTGCGACGTGCCCCCGCACTAGTAAATCCACCGCTGAGTGTGTGGGCGGGGGGGGGCGTGACAGAGTGTCCCGGTGTGTGTGAGAGAAAGAAGAGTGAGTGCCAGTGTGTGTGGATGGGTGGGTGGACGGGTTATTCCTGGAAAAATTGTGATGTTACCCAAAAAGAAAAAAAGCTTTTAAAAGTAAAATCTGTTTTAGTTAAGCCTTAAAAAAAGTGCAGCCCGCTGGCGATTTGTAACTATGACGACGAAAATTAGTCTCTGCAACTAAGCAAAGAAAAACGACTATTATAGCTAGATCCTTATTCTAGCCGTCATGGTAATAAGAAAATTCATAAGAACATTTATTTTGGGCAAATGAGGTTTGTAAGCAATCGTGACTGCTTTAAAAATGTTTTTCAAAAAATAGCCAATTAATCGGAAAAAGAAAAAAAAATCTTAAAATAATTTAGGAGCATTTTTTTTCGGTGACAAACTGAAAACTTGTTGGGAATCCTGAAATTGATTTTTAAAAAAAGGCGCGGGGGGGGGGGGGCATCAAAACATAAAGGTAAAAACCAGGACAAAATATGTTTAATCAGAAAAACCAGGACTATCAGGACAATTACGAAGTCTGAAATTAACCGGGGCATACTGTACATATGTATGTGTGTGCACATATATTTTACTTGTTTTTCCTGTCAGAGAGCAAAATTTAGGTCAAGAGTGAAAATTACACTGGCTAATTAGAAAACACGGGCAAAAAGGCTAAGAATTATATTTTTACCTTAATTTTCAAATTTGTTTTGAATCATATTCGTAAGCACTTTCCATGTTTTCCAACTGGTAGTAAAGAACCCGATACAACTTTTCCGTCCTTCCCAACGAAGTGTTTCCGCTCCGCAGATTGTTTACACCGATCCAGAGAGGATAGAACAATGGTGCAAATTATGTCTTTTACACGTTTCATTAGACGCCAGGCATGCCCCCATCCCGGAGCGCATATCTCGCACGTTGCTGTCAGAGGGTCGTCGCAGTTCGGAATTTAAAACCCTATATATTCGAAAGTTGGGAAGGTTATTGTGAGATTTTTTTTCTTTTATTTTCCTCAAAGGAGTGGTGCCAGTTATTTTAAAATTCTAGAAACATTCAAAACTGAGGTATTTTAAGATTGGGAAGATAGGCACTTACATTAGATAGGGGGAGACGGGGCTCGTCGGACTACGGGGCACATTGGACCGGTTTCAACAGTTTTAATTTAATATTTTTTATTTTTATTTATGACCATTAAATAGCAGCTATAGTCCTATGATTTCTGAAGCGAAATCGTGTAGTACCATTATATTAAACAAAAATTTGAGAAACAAATTTTATTGCTATTTTGGTAATGCTGAGTAATTTGCATAAGTCTGCTACTTTATTACTTTTTTTAATGGTTTTCATAAACATTTGAGTTACAAATTGCAATTTCTTCTTAAAGTAAGTTCTTTTACTTGGATTTTTTTTTTACCATTAGGAAAAAAATATGACAGCAATTTTTCAGGCCAAAAATATGGGGTATGTTGGTTCATTTTTAGAAAATCCACAAAAATAAAAGTAATGAAAAATAAAAAAAAAAAGAAAGAAAGGGGAAAAAAAACACGAAAACTTTTAAAAGAATTAAGAAATTAAAACTGCAGTAATAGCAAAAATGAAGCTGATGAAGAGCCAAATTGATCTATTTCTTGAGAAAATATAGATGGTTGTGGCACAAAGAGCGCATAAGCAGAAGTTAGTGAATTTAATATTTTTATATACTGTATTGACCTTTAAACTTTATGTTTTCTCATGCTAACCACAAAGGAACATAAATTAATCACAATATTGGATAATATTTATTATAGACGTGATTATAGAAGTTGTTTTCGTGATGTGAACCATGGTACAAAATTCATGGCACAAAATCGGCAACAAAATGGCAACTGCTCATTCCATTTCTTAATGAAATAAAAATGAAAAGCAGAAAAACGGACCAACGTGCCCCGCTTTCCCCTACTCCTAACATTTATAAGGCTTTCAAAACTATGTATGTAGATCTAAATAGGCGCATTTTATGGTAAAGAAACAGCGTGGATTAGTTCCTTGGACACCGCATTTTCCCTATTACACTTGGAACTTTTCTTTTGGGCTCAAATTAAAAGCATCTTGTATGATACTTCCGTCTGTATTTGAAGCAGTTTTTATCAGGGCTGCGAGGTTGAAGGGAAGTTGGTGGTTTCCGGTTAAGGCTGCAGGAATTTTAGAGCACTTGACATCGACACCCCAAAATCAGAGCCTGACTCCAACTCCAAGACTCGGGCTCAAATTTCGCGTCCCTGGCAGAGCTGCTGACTCGGAAGGAAAATGACCCACCGAATCCAACTCTTAGCATTTTAATACCTTAGACTCCCAACTCCGATTTCTTTACCTCAAAATAGTTCCAACTGCGACTCCGCTGCCCTGCGTTCTGATTGTCTGATAGTCTTGCTACTGGAAATGTTCCTGACTTGGTAGACGTTTTCATTACGGTAAGCCGGTCCATAAGCCGTTGCTGTGCCAATATCGCTAAGTGGATACTCTTTTCAGCAGCTACATTTCAAACGACATTGTAAACTACAATTGATTGTAATTTAAGTGTAAACGGTTTGATTGCTAAAAGGCAGTTCAATCATTACGTTAAACTGATTAATCTCGAATACTATTTTCCCCCTCAATTTATGGTTACTCCTGTTTTTGACTTCAGGAGAAAACTTGGGATCATTTCAATTAATTAGGGGGCCTCCTAGCCAGATTGTGGAACAAGCCCCTCATTTTTTCTTTTAAATCCCTGGGTCCTATCATTGTGTTAGCCCAAAATTCCCACATGTGTCTAACAGGGGTTCCACGAACTTTCATTTTTGAGAGGGGAAAAAAACTGAATTTACCAAATGAAACTCCAAATGATATTGAACAAAAAAAATCTGAGCTATGCACACGTTGCTACATGTAATGAGAAGAGAAAGTGTTATGAAAAAAGAAAGTATAGTAATGACTTTTTCCAGAACGGAAAAAAGGGCCGAAAAAAAAAAAAAAGGTTTTCGGAAGATCTTAGGGCCTCCCATCAATGCTGTGGATCTGAAGTATGATTTTGTTCTCTTGGAAGTTCAGGGTAAATCGTCGATTATTTTCTAAATATTTTCTTGATAGATCCTAGTATATAAAATGGGCAGTGATTAATATATATATATATATATATATATATATATATATATATATATATATATATATATATATATATATATATATATATATATATATATATATATATATATATATATATATATATATATATATATATATATGGTATTTTTACTTGGAATCGCTTAAGCAGATTCTGTAATTTCAATCCAAAACTCAAGTACAGAAGTATATTAGCAAACTTCTACGATAGGCATTCAGTAAACAGACCACTGTTCAATCTTAACTGCTGAAGATACACAAAGAAGGATTTAAAAATTACATTAAAAAAAACTTTCAATATTTCCAGACTTAATAGACGCTTAGTACAAATAGTCTAGCTCTTACTGAACGAAATATAGCTTCAATTCCAGACAGAAAAATTTATAAATGATCACAATCAACTTCTTATGCTTCAAAAGAAATAAAAATTATAGTCTACTTTACCATTACAATTTTATATAAAAAAGAAGCTACAAGCTTGAGAAAAAAAAGACCTCACTTTGTTTGTACACACATGCATCATTTGCATCATACTCAAGCAATAATCGCTTATTCCATTACATCTAAGGAAAAAAAGTTGTTCTAATTGCCTCTCCATGTTCGGCCTTTTTCTCAACGAATAAAAAGAACCCAGACGATAATAAATAAAAAAATTCCGAAATCTATTTTGCGCACGCGAAGGTTTGGACCTTTGTTAAATCCAATGTTTACTGCGGACAATTATTCCAAATCACTGTTTAAGAAACAAGCTTAGCAATAAAAAAGAGCAATGCTATCCATCTGGATTTGAAACAAGGTCATTTTTTCGGTGGCCCGTCTTCCTGGTTACCGATTCCTGTCGTTGAGAAAAAGAATAGATGATCGGACCACAAGTTTTTTTTTTTTTTTTGTATGGCTGCTGATGGAGTCGTGAGTATGGCTTGTACCGCTTGTGGTAGTACTAATGACTTGGTATTAAGAGAGATCCTCTCCACATTCCAAGAACAGTTCCCCTACATTTTTTTGAGCAAGATGAGCATTAAATACAAATTCTCTCCGCATTTTATTAACAATCTCAGTAGGTTATATAAGTACTTGCTAGAAGCCTCCTGAACATATATTATTAGTGTTTTTCCGTTAATTCAATAAGCAATCACCCTAGCTTTTGTAGACATTCAGTGTGTGAAACATCCAGATTTCAGAAGTCTTATATGAGATAGGTATCACAAAATCATTGAAGGTTAAAGTATTTATATTACATGTGATGAATAATTTACTATATGAATTATGAGCTGATTTATTGCTGTAATTTTAAAGTATATTATTTACTAGAAGACGAATTACGAACAAACACTTCTAGGAAGCATGAAAGAACTTGGGAGCTTTGACCACGTTTTTAGACATATTTAAGTAAAATTTGTTCACAATTTCTCAAGTTTTATCGTTTTTTCAATACTTTTTTTACTTAGTAAGAAATAAAAACCTTTAGTTCTAATGGCGTTGATAAGTTGGCATATAAATTCCTAAGAGAGTGCAAATTTTATTGATGAGGGCCAATGAGCTTCATTTACATCTGTGGCCATTCATTATACAGAATTTGTTAATTTTATCGATTTTTTTATTTTATTATTCTTAAAATAAGAAATTGGAATTCTTAGTTCAAATAGTGACGAAAGTTTGCATATGCTCCAATGACAACTTTTCGCACTATTGGAGATAAGGATTCCTATTTCTCAGTTTTTAAAAGAAAAAAAAAACTATAAAAATTAATGAATTTTGTCTAATACATTTTTAAAGAAAAAATAATCCCATTTAAGATACTTCTGAAATAATAAAAACAGTAGCCAAAGGGTTTATGGAATCAGGGCCAACGTTTTTGCGGCTTATTAAAGCAAGAAGCAAAATAAGCAAACAAATAAATAATAAAAGATCGGTTTCGAGAGACCAAGAGAACATAAATATTTAGATGAACCAGCATCTCTCTCGTCGAATCTATAAAGCGAAGAAAAAGAGTTCCGAGTGCAAGCAAAATGAGTCGAGTAATGCGGTATTCATTATCAGTATAGTAAAGAATGTTAATTATATTGATTCGCTGGGGAAACGGTGGTAAAAAGAAGAGGCTGCCCGAAAGGGAAGGGTCGCCAGCTGATTTTCCAGCAAAATGTCCCCATTACGATGCGTCTTTCTTCTTGGTTCTGCATCAAACTCCATAAAAGTCATAGTGGTCGCAGGATTTATAGCGGCGCAGAGACATCGACAGAGTGTAATCTGTTGGCCTGCTTGGATAGGCGGCCATCGCCAGTGCCTAATGGGCTGTTGTGGTGCGCCTAATAGCCTCCTGGATCACGCAAAGACCTCTGCGAGTTGACCTTATGTAATTTCCATCCCGCCAGCGGTCACAAATAGAGCTCGAGCTAGTTCGGGAGATGTGCCCAAGGACTGTTTTGGTAAAAAGTTCTCAGAATCAAATGAATTTGGTATTCGAAAGAAAAAGAAAAGTTTGGTAACTCTGTGCGGGAAGACAATGTCGATAGCGATCGGATCATGATATTTTGATCATATTAGTTTATATTCGGTTTCGATAAAGTCTCTCAAATTGAAGATCACAGTTCTTCAATGATACAAATGATGATTAGCAGACTTAGAACGTTAACAAACATGTATATCATATTTGATTGGATGTCTGATCTTACGTCAGATTTTGAAAACTTACAGCAACTCAATATTGAGCTTAAATAAAGAATGAAGACTGCAATACTTAAGATACAATTATTTTTCAATTAAACCATCAATTTAATTGCCAGCTGGTTATTAAAACATCGGCTCATAGCTGATTTGCACTGCAAAAAATAAACTGTGGTTTTTTACAGAATAATACTGGCAGCCGAGGTTCCAGTTTAAAACTGCAAAATGCACAGTAATAAACTGTAAAATTATGAATTTTACAGTTTATTACCGTGCATTTTAAAGTTTTATACTTTAACCTCGACTGCCAGTATTATACTGTAAAACAACTGTTTATTTTTTGCTGTGTATAAGCCATGCTTCAGATAAATTTACACTATAATGGCACAGTTCCCTTTTGGGATATTCTTTCGTTTTTTGTTTCAGTGTCACCTTTGACGTGTTACATTAACTTGAAATCCAATTCTAAATTTCAAATAGCGAAAAAGTAATACAGTATTTAAAATATGTGCAGTATGAAACTCCTACAAATTCCTTTTATGCCTCCGGTACTAAAATCAGGAAATGCATCAAAGCAGATCATGCCGAAGAAGCAAACTGACTGCTGGTTCCGAAGACTCCCCCCTTCGATCTCGATCCGAGACCGATCACGGCTGATCAATCAGTCGATCACGGAGGAACGTGAGATCAAAAGGCACAATCGGCGCGAGCGCTGAGCCTTTCTATCCTAAAAGCCTGTCATATGTCATGTTGTTCAGTAACAAGGTTAAACGCGCTGCTCTCTTTTTCTTCTCTCAGTGAACTTCCAAATTTAATCTCACCGCTAAGGAATCGTGATAATGTAACAGATACGATCGACATGCTCATATCGATAAGTGAGCGACGTGCGCAAATATGAAAATGACTCGAGATCGTGCGTTCAGAATAAGTAAGTTACGCAGCATTCTTGTGTCCCAAACAGTTGTCTAACTGAAATTTACCACTATTTTGAACGTATTCATTTAGTTTAACTTAGAGCTATGCGGGATAACTTTGCTCCACTTTAATTTTTTTTAAGTATGTTTGACTTAAAAATAAATAAATAAATAAAAATAAAACGTCTTGCACCCTTCTGGCAAGACCGTGGTCCCCAATTGGTAAGGCGTCGGAGACCTAACCGGAGGGTCCCTTGTTTGATTTTAGTTTATTAAAGATCTATCGAGTTCACTAATGATGGACGTGGGGGGGATGGGAACGTTAAAATGTGTCGTAGTCACAAAATCCGCCAAGTATATCACTATCTCTGAGGGTACCAGACAAAGGGCTTTCGCGGCCCCTGGATTGGATTCAAAAAAGCAATTTAAAAAAAACAGAACTCTTTTCAGCGTCCTATTCAACCGCTTAAGCCACGAGTAGTGATAGATACGGGGGACCCTGGAGTTTTACCCGGAAAACATTTACATTAATTGGTAAAAAGAGAATTGCTACCAATCTCTCCATGGGAAAGGGGCAATCAACAATTTTTGTCATTAAAAAATTCTCAAATAGAACTATATTCAAGGAAAAAATATGAGCAACGTAAAAGGTGTATTTAGTCTAAATAATTTTACTTTCACAAAAACGTCTGGGAGTTGAGGGTTGTGCCAAATACCAAACACTCATAATATTGTAGTTTAATATTTTCTTTATTATTTTGCGTGCGCTTACGTTGTGCTCCATATTGCTGGTAATAAATTAAACCAGAAAAGGGTATAGGCAAAAAATTTAGAGTGAAGATAATGGGTAACTTCTCTCAAAAAGTAAAAGATAAGTCTAATGCTTCTATTTTTCTGAAAATACATCCCATACAGCAAAGCGAGATGCACATTCAGTTACAAACTACGCTCAACTTATAATACACAATGAAAAATCGGTGATGAGAATTAAATAAGAAAAAAAGGACATTTATGGCTAGGATATCGCTAAACAATATACATTTTATTATTAAAAAAAATTAACAAAATAAAAATTCATTAAAAAAAACAGATGGTATAAGCTATTTTTCGAAAGAAACCGAAAGCTATACTTTATATACAACAGTATAAGGTCCAATACAGCATTTTTTTAGTGTATTTTTAGAGCTGACCATTTTAAGCTTACATCATCAATTATTTCGAAACACCAAGATTAACTTTTTCTCGATTCATTGCATTAAAACTATCTTACGATAACTTTATTCTTTCTACCTTTGTCGCGCAAAAAGAGAAAGAAAAAAACATCATTAACGGGAATTTCTGATGATTTTTCCCGCAAAACGGCGTTTATGTGACCATTTAACAGAAAGTCCCTCAGCGAAAACAAAAGTACAATTTTTCAAAATGCCAATTACGGATAGACAGCTTTCTTTCTCTCTCAATGAAGAATCAACAAACACGAGAAAAAAAAAAAAAGAAAAAAAATCATAATGAATCCAGTCACACGCCAAAGACTGTTTTGCCACCGTTTACAGACAATTCAACCATTTTTCCTCCTTTAGAATTTAATAAATTCTCTCTCTCGCAAATGTAGCGAAGTGGTGTCGTTCTCCCTCGTTCCCTCCCCCTCCTTTTCATTGTCTTCTGGAAGGAGTCTTTAGCAACAACAAAATTTCGAGAACAAGGGCAATACCGAGAAAAAAGGTGCGTTCGAACCGAAAATAACCATTTCGTTCGAAAGTTCTTATTTGTTTTGATTGATCCTGGCGACAATGCCGTCACGGAGATGAGGTTTCGACATGGGCGTGTCGCAACAACCCTTGCTTCAAAACTCGCTGCCGTAAGCCATTAAGGTCAAGTTTCAGTGTTCGGACACAGATAATCACCATTGAAACTTATTCGAAATTATTAAAGAATATATTCTTTGCCATGGCAGTACCTCATTTAATTAACTACACTTCACACTAAATTCTGAATGAAACAACAACATGTGAAACGAAAAAAACCAATGTGTTAAATACGATACTATTCTTTTTCTAACTTAACGGGCACATTTATACCATAGTTCTGACGACTTTTATACCTTATTACCTCTTTTCTTTGTAGCCCGGTTACCCAGCGGGAATGCAACTGAATGAATCTGCTAAAGAAATGGGGGTGTTTCCTTCTGTCAAAAATAGTTTTAGTCACTGAAATTAATAGAATGAGCAAAACAAAAAAAAAATTGGCGTTAGAAAATACTTTATTTTCTCAAAATTTCATTTTTAATAATTTTTTATGTATTCGTCTTGAAAACAAGGTGAGGTCTATGACGTCACAAGTGTCGGCAGAGGTGAGCACTTTGACGAGTTGGGTGTTCAGCTGTCAACCACTGGGCTTCCGCTTGTATTTTCTTTCGCATTGATCCAAACCGTTTAACAAAACATACTAAAATGAATTAGTTTGTTGAAACTTCTTCGGACAAGCTACTGAAAGTTAGTGTGAAGATGGTCTAATGCTTTTTCCTACAAGATCATCGTTTCAACGCTCCAGAAATTAGTGGGACAAAGCAATTAAAGTATCCCTATCAAAGCTATTCAACTGTACCGTATTTACGTATTGATGTGTCTTATTGTTTTGCTTTTTAAAGAGGTGACGATTTTGCAGAAACTTACGTCGTAACAAATAGAAAAAAATAATGCTTTTCTTAAGGAATTTCAAAAAAGAAACCAAAAAAAGTAGCACTTTTTGCTTTGTTTACATAGGAAATGTGAAAAAAAGACTTGGTGGCAGAAAAATTTCAAAGAGTCGCCAAGGTCTGCAATTGTGATGTCATGTGCTGAAGCGTAAAAATAACAATGAATCTGTTCACAGAATAAAATAATTTCTAAAAAATGTATAGCTTTGCCAAAGTATTTAAAAATTGATTAAATTCTGTATTTTGAAATTTGTCTTTTCAGAAAAAAACTACTTTTAATATTTAGGAAATACCCCCATTGTAAATAAAATAATCTTCGAGAGTGAATTGAAATATTTTAATTCTAACAAATATAATTCAGTAAGAATTCCTAATTTCAAAAGCATTTTTTATTAAATGTGCAAATATTTTGAAAAAATGTACATAATATGAAAAATTGCAGTAGTGATGGAAGAACATTTAAAAAAAGTAAACTAAAATTTATACTGCAGATACGTCATGATTCTCAAATTTCATAGCCTCTTCATTTTAGATGTACCCGAACGGGTACATTGATAGAAAATAAAACAAAAGTGTTCTTTCGTTCGAAAATCATTTTAGAATTCTCTTGTCTAACTAAAAAAATTCTAACTTCATTGTTATCTTCTAAATGGCAGTATAGGGTGCATTTTAAACAAGTTATTCTCTCAAGCAAGGCCGTATCCAGAAAAAAATTTCGGGAGAGGCCCAGTTTCGCACATTGCCCAAACACACATACATTTTTTTGTGTGATATAAGTCTAATTTCTAGCTCCCCCTCCCCCCCCACGATGTTTGATGTGTGTGTGTGTGTTTCATTTTTTTATTCTTATATATTTTCTTGAACTGACCTTTATTGGGGGTAGGGGTATCAAGAGAGATATGCAATGAGAACTTTAAGTGGGGCAGAATGTCCGTAATTTTAGGGGGTCCGGGGGTTTCTCTCCCGGGCAAATTTTTGAAAAAAAAGTTTTAAAATTCTGCATTTTGAGGTCTTGTATGAGGCAATTGGGACTTCAAAAACATGTTGGAAAAGTAGGCAAACAACAATCTCATAAATTTTCTGCATTCCTTTGCAAATTAAGATTAATCAAAGCATTAAAAAATGTTTTTTAACATCAAGCGACAAAGAGGAAGCACAAGGGAGGAGAAAAGATTAACACATTATCACTTGCTTACATCGGTTTTCACTATAGTTACATAGTAGTTTTTGATCAGTTCCCTAACTCACCGACAGACACAGCACTTAGTAACATAAAATAACCAATAGCATAAAACACATAAAATTCTTTAAAAGAAAGTGTAGAGATTTTAAAATAATTAACGAGAGAGTAACATTCTGGCCATTTAGTTAATTCATAGTTTAATTATTTGATAAGAAATAGGATTGAAGCAAAAGTTATACATTAAGATTGAAGCATCTGTTTTACCTTATAAAACATTTCGGGTTTCGGGGGGGGGGGCCGGGCCCGTCGGGCCCGCCCCCTGGACACGGCCTTGCTCTCAAGCAAAAACAGCAGCTGATACCTTGCTCAAAGTTGGTCCTTTGTCTGGTGTAAATCGTTTCTTTCCCTCTCTTTAAAGTTTTTGCATTAAAGATCTTCATTTCGTTAAGAAAGTCTCAAACTTCAGATTAAGACAAAAGAAGTTCACATGCAAGTTTATCACCTTTTGCCTAATCAAAGCATTTTTATGAAAGATCGAACTTTTATTGTTTGTAAAATTCAACAAATGGATAGAATTATTTCAGACGTAAAAATGCTTTGCAATAAAAAAACAATCATAGTCAACACGCTCTTTTTTTATGCCTTTGTTTTAATTTAAAATAGTGTTACTTTTGCTTGACCCAGCGAAGCATTCGCACATGAACACATTTATTCGAAGTACTCTGTGTATTTAGAGTAAAAGCATCATTGAAGTGAGTGTGGTAAGAAGTGGAATGAATATTTGTTTGAATCAAAAGCTGTTAAATCGCCATACATATATATATATATATATATATATATATATATATATATATATATATATATATATATATATATATATATATATACTAGCTGACCCGACCATGCGTTGCTGTGGCTAAGGTATGGGTTAAACTATAATGTTTCAATAGAAACGAAAAACTTTATTACCGTTATAGAGATCAACTTTATATAAATATGAATTTGAGGTCAAAATATGAAAACAATCGAACAAAAATTTCCTAAGTTTGCTAGAAACACAAATTCAACAAAAAATATAGCATTTATGTGCTTAGAAATATTATATTCAAGCTTGTAACAATTGAGTTAATTAAAAATTTGCTAATTGCTATTGTAACATTTTATTTTTTAATGTAACATTTTATTTTTTAATAATGTAGGTAGGGTAGATAATCCGGAACTGGACATATCCGCCGCAAATTTTATCCCCCTTTTTTCCGCATGGGACATTTCCGCCGCGACTCCTATTCCCCCTCTGACTGGCACAGGACAAATCCGCCGCGCCATTTCCAAGGGTGAGAAAGGGGTTACTGGTTTTAAATTTTCATTCTTGGCGACACATCTTCATTTGGCGACAAAGACCTAATCAAAAAAGCGGAATTTATTCCCGGACTACTTATATTAGGTGGGAAATCGCAAAGAAGTCAAAAAACAAAAAACCACACACACACACAATGCAGTGTAAATCAATTTAAACTTCGCCAAATATTACACTCTACCAGCTCAATCGGCGGATTTGTCCTGTCGCACAGAAACGGCGGGGAGAAACGCGGCGGAAATGTCTCATGAGGTGGATGACAGAGATAAATTTTGCGGCGGAAATGTCCTACGTTGCGGCGGAAATGTCCTGTGCCCAGATAATCTACTTATATTAAAAACTGAGTATCTTTCTAACTATCTCTCTTTCTAACTATCTTTCTATGTCACGCTTCTTTCTCCTGAACGCCAATGAAATGAAAGTCGAACCATGTACCGATAGTTAGGTAATTTTTCAAGCTTCATTAGTTTCAATCTATATAATTATACGATTTTAATTAGAGAAGATATCAATTAATAAGTAGTCAAGTTTAAAGCGATTAAGCCTAATAAATGATTAAATATGAAATCCATTCTTGCAAACCGTCGTTGCTATGAAACAGTGATAACAATGATAATGAGAATTTTGAATGAAGGCTTAACTAAATCAAACACGGAACTCATAAGCGGGCCACTTACGTAGAATTTTTATCGCTAGCTACTGGTAATATTTTGAAACATTTATTTGTTGAAGAGCCATCTACTTATATTAAAAACTGAGTATCTATGTCTGCTTTTTTCCTTTGAGCGAGCTGAACTTACTGAAACTTTCCTCACCATCTTGAAGGCGCGAAGCATCTCAATAATTCGAATGATTTTTTTATATAGGAAAAAAGTAAAGGCGTGAAGCGCCTGTAAGCGAGCCGCCTTAGCGGGGAGTAGTTTCTTCAAATTTTTTTCTCACTACTTTCAGGGCACGAAGTGCCCGTGCAACGCCGGGCCACGTGCGTGGTATGTCTTGAAATCGACTGAACATTAAATTATATCAAATAATACAACTTCAGAATGAGGTAAAAGTTAGAGAGGGGGACGTTATGCATCAACATGCCGCAGGAAGCTAATCTAGCTGCCCTGGCAGCTAGTCTACTTATATTAAAAACTGAGTATCTATCTTTCTTTCTTTCTTTCTATCTTTCTTTCTAACTATCTATCTATGTCACGCTTCTTTCTCCTGAACGCCAATGAATTGAAAGTCGAACCAGGTACCGATAGATAGGTAATTTTTCAGGCTTCATTAGTTTCAATTTATATAATTATACGATTTTAATTAGCGAAGATATCAATTAATAAGTAGTCAAGTTTAAAGCGATTAAGCCTAATAAATGATTAAACTTCCAAGACATTTGTTTCTTACCGTTGCCATTTTGAATAAAATCGTTAATTAAATTATTGAACTGCTTAAAATTCCAAGATATTTATTTCCTACCGTTGCCATTTTGAATTAAAACGTTAATTAAATTATTGAACTATTTAAAATTCCAAGATATTTATTTCTTTCCGTTGCGATTTTAAATTAAAACGTTAATTAAATTGAACTTTTTAAAATGAAAGAGTGTTATTTTTTTCCATTGTCATTTTGAATACGTGTTATAACAAAGTTCTAACAATTGTTTTTATTCTAATTATTAATCACATATTTTTTCTCTGGTACCATTTTGAAAATGTGTTTTTAAATAAAATTGCAATTGCTGTTTTTAGAAGGGGCTTTTTTTGGCTGCGATCCAAATATTAAAAGAACTTTTTCGCTTAGAATTTTGCAATTAATTTTACAGGAAGAAAGCTGTTTGGAAATAATTGTTTTTGGAAAGGAATTTTATTTGTTATTTACGGAGAGTGCTAAGCATGCGCTACTTGACATCGTCTTTATTTTTGAGGAAGCATGTGCAAATAATTCGATTGATTCTTTGATGCAGGAAAGCTTTTTAGCGAGCCGCTTTATCGGGGAGTAGTTTATTAAACTTTTCCTTGGTACTTTAAAGGCGAGCCGCCTTGGCGGCGAGTAGTTTATTGAAACTTTCCTCGCTACTGCAAAGGCGAGCCGCCTTGACGGCGAGTAAACTGTTTAAACTTTCCTCATTACTTTAAAGGCGAGTCGCCTTGGTGGCGAGTAGTTTTCTCAAACTGCCTTCACTACATTACAGCCCGTGCAACGCCGGGCCACGCAGCTAGTCTACTTATATTAAAAACTGAGTATCTTTCTAACTATCTTTCTTTCTAACTATCTTTCTATGTCACGCTTCTTTCTCCTGAACGCCAATGAACTGAAAGTCGAACCAGGTACCGATAGATAGGTAATTTTTCAAGCTTCATTAGTTTCAATCTATATAATTATACGATTTTAATTAGCGAAGATATCAATTAATAAGTAGTCAAGTTTAAAGCGATTAAGCCTAATAAATGATTAAATATGAAATCCATTCTTGCAAACCGTCGTTGCTATCAAACAGTGATAACAATGATAATGAGAATTTTGAATGAAGACTTAACTAAATCAAACACGGAACTCATAAGCGGGCCACTTACGTAGAATTTTTATCGCTAGCTACTGGTAATATTTTGAAACATTTATTTGTTGAAGAGTCATCTACTTATATTAAAAACTGAGTATCTATGACAGGGATTCAAGTGAAACAGCACTGCGATCGCTTCGAATTCCAATCGCTAAGGGAAATGAATTACATTATCATCAACTTAACTTGGCATGGCGTCACTACGGGTGGAGCCAATAAGAGCTCACAAGCACTCAGCGATCTCCTCTTATTCGCCAAGTAGACTGTGACGTTTTATCTAGCTCGTTTTTCATAGGCAAACGTCACGCTGACGTCACGATGTTTTTATCAAGAAATGTTCTAATGTAATTCATTTCCAGTAGCGATTGTAATTTGCGATGGCCTGTTTCACTTGAATCCCTGTCTAAGTCTGCTTTTTTCCTTTGAGCGAGCTGAACTTACTGAAACTTTCCTCACCATCTTGAAGACGCGAAGCATCTCAATAATTCGAATGATTTTTTTATATAGGAAAAAAGTAAAGGCGTGAAGCTCCTGTAAGCGAGCCGCCTTGGCGGGGAGTAGTTTCTTTAAATTTTTTTCTCACTACTTTCAGGGCACGAAGTGCCCGTGCAACGTCGGGCCACGTGCGTGGTATGTCTTGAAATCGACTGAACATTAAATTATATCAAATAATACAACTTCAGAATGAGATAAAAGTTAGAGAGGGGGACGTTATGCATCAACATGCCGCAGGAAGCTAATCTAGCTGCCCTGGCAGCTAGTTAACCAATATTATTTGTTTTTTTTTTTTTAATTATAAGCAATTTTTAATTTCAGTTGAACTTAACACTAATCGGTGCACAATATTTTTTGTTAATCTGTCTCTTATAAACAAAAATAGATTGGACGGTTTTCCCACACGGGAGCAAGCGACCTATAGTTGCCCATGGGAAAAACAAGGATTTTCTAAATCTAAACCGCAAATTGACATTGTTTGTCCTTGGGACTTGTTAATGAACATGGCGAAAGCTAAACGAACGGGAAACTGTAGCCTTTTGAAGGGTATTGAAGATTCTGACGGTGTCATTGGGATGCGTGGCAACAGAACTACTTCATCTTTAAACTTGCCAGTCAAAATGATTGCATCAATAATGTTCCCGGTGATTTTTTTGATAACTAAACGCGTACCATTGCATAATCTCGGTGGATTTAAATTACGTAGAAGAACTATAGGTGAACTAATTTTTAACCGCAGATTATGTGGTGGCATTCCGGGTATAAGAAATTTTAGCTAAGAATACAGAAAATCTGGTAGCTAAATAGATAATTTGCAATAAAAAATATATTGCGGTCCTAAATTGAGATAAAAACTATCCTATCATTTAAGTTGTACCAAACTGAAACGGCGTGCAAAATTTGGTTAAAAGCGGTTCAGTAGCTGAGGAGTCCATTGGACACAAACACAGGGACACGTAATTTTTATATATTAAGATATAACGAGCATTTTAACATTTGAGGAACGCATTTACATTCACAACAGATTCACAAAATGTAACTGCAAGGGGTGTTTTAACACTTAATGAAAGTACTATCTTTGGGGTGCTATTTGTTGTAAATCAGTGGTTCTCAACGGGGGCGCTACCGCCCCCCGGTGGGCGGTGGGAAGATGTTGAGGGGCGCTGAGCATATTTTGGGCGGTAGGGGGGCGATGGACATATTTTGGGCGGTGAGGAGGCGGTGGGTATACTTTGAAATGTTCTTGTAGGGACATGTTTTGGCCGGGTGTGGAAGGAAACCCTCATCTCTTATATCGCCAAGGAAAAGCTTGAAAATTTATTTTCTGGGGTTATCTCCCCAACCCTGATCTTTCTTCTAACGTCATGAAGGATAGCCTAAAGTTTGCCAATAGCACTTGAATTTCAGAAAAGTTTTTGGCTGAGGGTCCCCGTTTCATAGCATAACTGCCTAAAATAGCCTAAAAATGTGTTTTATTGATATCCATTTGAAAATAGTTCGAGGAAGAGTCTTGAATCCCTCCCCTACCCTTGCTCACCTAATATAGACAGCCAAATATATATATATATACTAGCTGCGTAGCCCGGCGTTGCACGGGCTGTAATGTAGTGAAAGCAGTTTGAGAAAACTACTCGCCACCAAGGCGGCTCGCCTTTAAAGAAATGAGGAAAGTTTAAACAGTTTACTCGCCGTCAAGGCGGCTCGCCTTTACAGTAGCGAGGAAAGTTTCAATTCACTACTCGCCGCCAAGGCGGCTCGCCTTTAAAGTACCAAGGAAAAGTTTAATAAACTACTAAAGCTTTCCTGCATCAAAGAATCAATCGAATTATTTGCACATGCTTCCTCAAAAATAAAGACGATGTCAAGTAGCGCATACTTAGCACTCTCCCTAAATAACAAATAAAATTCCTTTCCAAAAACAATTATTTCCAAACCGCTTTCTTCCTGTAAAATTAATTGCAAAATTCTAAACGAAAAAGTTCTTTTAATATTTGGATCGCAGCCAGAAAAAGTCCCTTCTAAAAACAGCAATTGCAATTTTATTTAAAAACACATTTTCAAAATGGTACCAGAGAAAAAATATGTCATTAATAATTAGAATAAAAACAATTGTTAGAACTTTGTTATAACACGTATTCAAAATGACAATGTAAAAAAATAGCACTCTTTCATTTTAAAAAGTTCAATTTAATTAACGTTTTAATTTAGGGACCGAATTCAAGTGAAACACCATTGCAATCGCTTCGAGGCGATCGCATATTGCAACCGCTACTGTAAGTCGAATTCAAGTGAATTCGTTTCACTTGAATCCAAATTTTGGAATTTGCGATTGCATTGGTGAGTTGCGATCGTCCGTGTTTCACTTGAATTCCTGCCTTAAAATCGCAACGGAAAGAAATAAATATCTTGGAATTTTAAATAGTTCAATAATTTAATTAACGTTTTAATTCAAAATGGCAACGGTAAGAAAAAATGTCTTGGAAGTTTAATCATTTATTAGGCTTAATCGCTTTAAATTTGACTACTTATTAATTGATATCTTCGCTAATTAAAATCCTATAATTTTATAGATTGAAACTAATGAAGCCTGAAAAATTACCTATCTATCGGTACCTGGTTCGACTTTCAGTTCAGTGGCGTTCAGGAGAAAGAAGCGTGACATAGAAAGATAGTTAGAAAGAAAGATAGTTAGAAAGATACTCAGTTTTTAATATAAGCAGATACTACATTTTTAATTGCGCTTTAAAATGTGATTTTTAAAAACTTCGAGGGAAAAGATTCAGAACCATATACCCCCTCCCCTTTCTTACATAACCATACATAGCTTAAAATTTTGTTTTTAGACATTTCCGTCAAAGATCTATGGAAACTTTCATTCTCAAAGACAGCCTTGTGATTTTTGAAAATAATTGCAGGACGAAATCTTGATCTACCCCCATTTTCTCTAATCGTGATCAAACAGGGCCTAAAATTGTGTTTTTACGAAGTCAATTTTCTAAAAATTTCTACATGAGAGCGTCCTGACTTGACCGACTTCTTGAGTCGTTAGATCATCCTCTAACGCTAAAGGTAGCTAACAATCATATTTTTTGGGGTTATCTTCCCAACCCTGATCTTTCTTCTAATGTGAAAAAAAATCTGGAGAAACCTCCTCAATATCAACAAAAGTAGTTTAAATATGTGTTTTTTATGCCTCAATTCTTCAGAGAACGCCAGAAGAAGCTCTGACCCCTAACATTACTATAAGCTTTGCCTTAAAATAACTTCAATTTTGAAAAATCTTTATGGGGGACCTCTTTTTCCCTAGTTAACGTTAACAGAGATTGCATGAAATTGTGAATTTTAAATGTTTTACCAGGGGAGGAATCTAAACCTAAGTCTCAACACCACGATACTTAAAGATTAAAGAAACTGCGTTTTCAAGACTTCGTTTTCAAAACAAACTTCGGGGGATATCCCCGATGTTCCACCGCAGCCTTTACTCTGATGCCAAAGGCATACTTAGAACTTTTGTTATCTTATCTAACCTTCAAAGCAATAAATTACTCAAAAATAATGTCTTTGAATTGAACTTTGTAAATTCAAGTTATTCTAGTTATTTTTTAATTTAAAACTTCATTTTTTTACAGGGTGATAGGCAAGGGCCACAGTTTCAAGTGTATGTCCCTCCTAATAGGAAAAACAAAAGAGGTCCGGCTTTTTTTCTTTTTTTTTTTGTTATTACCATTCCGATGTAAAATCCTATGTCCATACGAAATAATTAAGGGATGCGTATTGCGTATTCCATAGTTGCAAGTAAATAAGAACAACACTGTTTGGGATCAGACTGTTCAGGGAACTATTTGAACGTAGTGCATTTTTCAAAATAAATGGGTTTTCAAATAAAAAATGTTGAAAACGGTGCATTTTTATATCAAACCGTGCTGTTCATATTTACCTTAAAAATGGTTCACTCATTTAATGAACCCATTCTAGGCACATGATTGGAACTGAGTTTTTCAGAGGGAAAAAATGTCCGCTTTTTCTAAAGATTATATTATAAAGAGAAACAAATCAGCATAAGTTTTTTTTTATTCTATAATCATTTTTCAACTATCTGTTTGGGAAAAATTATAGAATTGAACTGGTCAAGAAAACTGCTTTACCTCTCCCACCCCCCCCCCATTCTTCCAGTTTTGCGCAAGTCAGCAAAGGGGGCGCTGAAAAAATTTTCAATCCTAAAGGGGGCGGTAGCTGTAAAAAGGTTGAGAACCACTGTTGTAAATTATTATTATCAACGAAAAATGCTGGTATTTACGAAAGTTTCAAAAATAAAAAAAAAGCCTACAGAAGAATATTTTAGTTACTTGTTTTTATTTACAATGCATTTTTATTCTATTCTATGTTTTATTTACTTATATTTGTTATTATCTTATAAATTTGAAGAGGTTAGAGACTTGATTATGTAATGTTATTTTCCATTAGTCTTTACGTTTTCATTTATTAAAACAACCTGAAAAATTAGTGTTTGTTTAGTCTCACTGTTTTTACAATTTCCATCATAAATAATGAAAAATTAAAAATCCAGAAACTCGTGTGTTTTATCTTACTGTATAATTACAATGAATGCAAAAAAAAAAAAAAAAAAAAATCAAACTCACGAATGATAGAAAGTTATTACGAAATGCTGGTTGAAAAAGAATTTCGGCCAAACGGGAACATTCTTTCGTAGTCTAGAAAAGTTGAGTCCATTTTAGTAGCCAAAAGATGAAGCTTCATTATTCAGACACGATTCAGAGGTTAACCCTTGCCCGAATATAACAAGGAAGGAGGTGCCACTACACGAATATTTCATAAAGATGCTTGGTTTAGCCAATAAATCTAATCAGGCGCAAAGCCGAATAGCATATGGAATTGAAAAGTCTCTTGAAACTGCTCAACCTACGTAAAAATATCAAAATAACATTGAGCACAATGGAAGTAAATTAGAAAATGACTTTTTTAAATTCTGACATGTACAATGCTGCTGAACAGCGGATGGAGAATGCCAAGAAATGACTTTGAGGGTCATTTTTCGAGTGAATTTTTTATTCGATTTTTTATTGGATATTCTGTGAGTAGAAAACAAATATGATTGCTGTCTTTGTTTTTACAATGTCTTTTAAAATCTTATTCGCCAAAAGGAGCAAAACATTCATTTTCAGAGAAAGACTAAGCGACACCTCGGAGTAAATATTTTGATACGAAAAGGGACTCTAAATTTATATTCAATTGCCACAAAAATGTGAGTAAAGAACTCATAGCAGTGGCATAGAGTAAATTTTTAAGCACTAGGGGCGCTATGCAAGTTAAAAAATATTTAAATAAGCATGTATTTATGCACAAACGATGGCATAGGCTGCACCGTAAATATTTTTGGAAGGGTTTTAGGGAGAACTTTTTCTCTTTCGAGCGGTATCGTTCTCATAGGGTGGATTTTTTTTTTTTTTTATTTGAGGAAAAACTTAGGCGAGTTATCGTAACAGAATAAAGAAAAAATATAGCCATCCACACAAAGTTACATCTACAACAATGGATGTATATAGTATGTTTCTTGCTCAAATATATTTCATATCTCATTTGTAACAGGTTTGGTGGAAAAGTTCTTTAGCATTTGGAAATTTTCATAGCAGCGGCTTTAAAATTGCAAACGTTTAGAACATACATTCAACAAAGAGAGGAATCGTTTAAGAAAGTTTTAAAAACGTATTCTTCATAAGCTATAATATCAAAAGTAATGGGGTACTTTCGAGAATTCGCACTTCTAAGGGTTTCTCGAGAAATAAGAGACCAATTTATCGCACTCTTCTATAGAGAGCGAATTGGGCAATTGAACAGAGGTTGACATTTTTCAATAAAAATTTAATAATCTATGCATATGGGACAAAACTGGGATTGAGGGGGGGGGTGTAGAAATAAAAACATTTTTTGACCATAATTCATCGTAGCATCTGGGAATGAGCTGTAAATTTCAGCAATTAATTTGTGTAATGTATACAATTATCTTACATATTTTCGTAAATGTAGGACTTATATTTCCGAAGATACAAACATTTCTTTTAAAACTGCCTGGTTCATTTCCCGATTGTTGGCTCATAATATGCAGAGTTTTCTGTCAAACTTCACTAAACCTTTGAAAATATGATAGCACACAAGAGAAATATCATGCTAGAACTTAAAACAAAAATATAGAAAATTGCTACATTTAAAGTAATTACTTTTTCACTGCGCATGTGCGAACGACAGCAATTTATAACTATGTATGTATGTACAAATATATTAATTTTATAGATGTTTCAACTCATAACAAATTCCATTTGAGTATATTAAAAATTTTATCAGCTTTCTAATGAGCCGATTTTCAATCGTTAATGGATCGGATTATTAATCGCTCATGATATGACGCTACAAAAGGTCAATGAAATGCTAAATATGGAACTCACAGACCCACTAGGAATAGTACTAACTGAAGTAGTTTTGAATCCCTATGGTTTAAAATGACTATTCCACTTCTTTTGCTCCTGCTTCAAAGGCTATTTTGTGTTTAAATTGAGGTAGTGGTTGAGGTTAGCAAATCCAAGTTTGAAAATGCTTGTCACACTCTTCCATCACTTTATAAAAAATTGTTCCCTACGTCAACCGAGTCTCTCACTAAACAACAAACTCACTTCATCAACTAGAACTGCCTGAGATCGACCAATAACGAAGCAGTCTAAACTAAAACTGATATACCTGGGATAGAAGCCTAATCAGAATTCGTAAAAGAAATCAATGTTTGAACTCGCCCAAAAGAATTGAAGGGCTTGGATAATGAAAGGACCAAGTTACATTTTAAAAAATGAACACTCTGGACAATAGTAAGCAATGGATACAGGTAAGCAAATAAAACTTGGTACATCAAAAAGTAGATATCATTAGACCGATTTTATACGCACACTAGTAGCACACTTCGTTTTTTAAAGGTTGTAAAATGGTTATTAACGTTGTAACAACCGCTTAAAAACGTTTATAAAACGTTTAAAGGTTATTTGTGCTACCTGGGTAACGACGAAAACAGAAAACAAAAAAGCTGCAGCAACTGCAACAATAAAACTTTGAACTTTAATTACTCGCAAATTCTGTTCCACTTCTTCTCGTAAGCCCTTCAATTTTTAAATTATTCAATTCATGGAAGACCGGTCCTGCATTGGGTACTGAAAATTGCGGTCGCGATTAATATTTTTAGACTGAGTCATCTAATAATAACAGGTAGGTAAAGTGACATACCTTCTGGATTTGTGACAAGGCTTCTGTTTATTCTTTCTTGCAATCATCCGGTACTAAGTGACACAGAAGTGAAAATCATATTCAATTCAGCACTATTAAATTACGAACAAAACATTTAGTTCAATACTAGTTACAAATGTTTTAAACGGCTGCTAGTTCCATTCCTACATCAATTTAGGCAGGGATTCAAGTGAAACAGCACTGCGATCGCTTCGAACTGCAATCGCTACTGGAAGTGAATTACATTATCATCAACTTAAATTGGCATGACGTCACTACGGGTGGAGCCAATAAGAGCTCACAAGCACTCAGCGATCTCCTCTTATTCGCCAAGTAGGCTGTGACGTTTTATCTAGCTCGTTTTTCATAGGCAAACGTCACGCTGACGTCACGATGTTTTTATCAAGAAACGTTCTAATGTAATTCATTTCCAGTCGCGATTGTAATTTGCGATTGCCTGTTTCACTTGAATCCCTGCCTTAGCCGCATAGCTTTCAGAAGGAAAAAAACTGTAGAACGTCAGAAAAAATTAATTTATTTAAATCGTTGCCAAATGATGAAAGAGTAATTATGATCCCGACGCCCGCTATCTAGTGGCTAGAAACGGCGATATCTTAACACGGAGCCCAGAGCCTGTTTCTGGTTGTCGCATTTGTATATTATTGAGAGTTCTTGTTAAGTTGAAACAGAACGCTCTGCTAGTAATTAAAATGAAAATAACAGCAACAATAATAATTATTATTAATGATGCTCAATAATTATGTTGGTTGTGTTAGTAAGGAAAACAACGTACAAAGCACAAATTCGTAAAAAAGAAAAAAATCTTGTAAGGATCTCAGGGTGCTGGCGGAACGGAGCCTCACACCGCTCGCCTGGGGACATGGAATTTTTTTTTTAAATCGCTTTTTAGGGGGCCGCGTTGGCCTAGAGTCTTCTCCTCGAAAGCAAGTGGTCGCGGGTTCGAGTCCCGCCCTGCCCATGGTTGTTATTTTAACCTCTGTGTGTCGTAAGTCTGTAAATAGTACGCAGTCCTCATGTATGTCGAAGCTGATGGCTTCTGCATTTTAAAAAAAATCGCTTTTTACTTTGTTTTTTTTCCTATTATTTAATGGCACAAAGGGATTTGTTAATATTGTTGTTATTTGTGCTGCTTTCCTTTAAAATAAAATAAATACTATATTTTTTTGAGATTTTTTCTCAAATTTTTATTTTGAGTAGCAATCTATTTTTTAAGGGGGTGGGAGAATTGGGAGCACTGTGTCTTACTCATGAAATTTCAATCTGCTGTGCCTACCCGTTCTCGAAGCTATTCGAGATAAATACAAATACACGAGGGCGTAAAAACGTGCGGATAAACGGACAACACAAAAGAAGGTGTATAACTAGACCCTAAGTATAAAGTTTAAACCTTAAAACTAACTATTTTTAGTTGTGCAACAAAAGTACGCACTCACACGCTTTATGACAAATCGCGACTAAGTGATCAGGGGTGGCTAAAATAGACTTTTTTTCTGTTGTAATAATTTAGACGGACATAAATCCAAATTTAACTGCAATTCATTTTTAGATATTTTGTAGTTTGTTCAAAGTTATCAAACAAATTTAAAATTTTGCTTTTACAGGGCTCAACTTATGAACGAAAACATTTTTTTTAAATATAAGCACTGGAAGACATTTTTTTAAACCTTCATAATAGCATTTATGAAGATTTTTACATTTTTTTTCTTTATGTGACGGAAGTTTTCTCCTGTGCTTTTATTGGTTATACCAGTGGTGGCCAACCTTTTTTGGGAGAGTGCCACTGTCTGGAGAAGAAAAGTTGTATTTTTCCAACATATTGAAAATTTTTAAAAATTTAAAAATATATTATTTGTTGGCTGACTATGTAATTCTCATAAAAATGAAAAATAAAGAAAAATCATGTAAGTCTGAGTAATTTAAATTAAAATGGCAATAAAGATAAAACAAGTCCGAACTTAAGAGTTATCGTTAACAAACATTTTTATAGATCTATTTCAATTGGGTCATGCTTAAAATATAAACAAGAGACATGATACATTTAGTTCTAAAAATTAAAGTCAGTATTTAATGTGGTTTAGGAGTCTGTAGCTTTTTTACAGTCATTATTTGTTCTTGAAAATGGCAACAAATGTTAGTGTTTTAAGTGCTATCAATTAATATTTAACGATATTTAGACTTTTATACATTCATGACAGAAAATATTTGTTCGCTAACATATTTTGAACCAAATATACAGCACACCACACGGCTAAATCAAATGGGCTAAATCGTGTAAATGGGAAAAACTTTCATTGGTTCAAAATTTCCGGAATTCTATGCAACGTGGATGACTTACTATGTTGAAGTAAGCTCTTATATTTCATTACCAATGTTATAAAATGCCAACATATCAGTAATTTCCATTTGGATTTTGGATAACAGTAACGTCTTGCAGAGTAATAGATAAAGAATTTGAAAATATCAGCATTTGCTTACCTTGAAAATCATCCAACCTAACACTGAATGAATACTTTAAAATAAATGTAAAACAATCTCCACATATGGGAACTACTTTGAATCTAGGTAGCTCCTTCCACAGTATTAAAGTTAAATATTTTAATCTTTTTTCTCCAACGTCGAGAGAAAGAAACTGAAGTTTGAATACATAAGAATGTATATGGCCAAAACTGATTTAGGAAACAGTTTTCTCTACAATCTTAAATTTAAATTATTTTACTACGGAATTAAATAAAGGATAAAATAGCGAAATTCAACTGCAAATCTTCACTCGTAACTAGCAATCCTAATTGCTTTCCTGCCAGATATTTAAAAAAACACACTGGCTCAAATTCTAAAACCTTATCAGTATTTTAAATTTGTATAGCTATGCAACATTTCAATGAATGGGTAACTTGACATCCTCTTCTTTCTCTTCGGAAAAGTTCACAAAACATTTAAGAGTTCTAACTCGTATTTCGATAATACAATACGTTTCGTTATTTTCGTAGCTACAGGGTCACCAAAAGAGTAAAATTCCTTGGCACAAGGAACTTGTGATGGATATAATACGACACTTTTGAATTTTTTTCCATAAATAACTTTCAAGTGATATAAAAAAACAATTTGTGCAACCATACCGGATTTTGTCCACTCAGGTTTCCTTAATTTAGTTTCAGAGTTAATTTTTTTGAAAATCTTATCACTCGTAGCTGAAACTACTTATCGCAAATCAAGAATCCATTCTGCAACATCAAAAGTTTCATTCGTGTTAAGGACAAATATGCATTACAAGACATTGCCTGTAACGTCACAGCTTTCACTGGATGTCCGAAGCTAACGCTATTTGTAATATTGTAGTTCCAGGCAATTTGCATGCCAGCCTCCTGAAACTTGTCATCTCTCATTATATTTATCAGTGTAAAGGGCTTTTTAGTTTTTGGCAATATTTTTGAGATCGACATTGTTTGCTCTATTTTAGATTTTTTTTCAAAAAGTCTTCGCGTGTCACTGCTATCTCTCTGCCGTGCCACCCTGTGGCACGCGTGCCGCGGGTTGGCCACCCCTGGGTTATACGTATGAACGTGATAAAAAGCTATTCAAACGGCAAAAAGGTTCAAATGGAAATTCAGATTTCGAAATCGGAATTTTTTCCTGAAAATAATTTCTTTGCTTCATACTTAGCAGTAAAAAAGTTTCGTACTTTGCACACACCACACACACACACACACAAAAAAAAAAAAAAAAAGAGAGAGAGAAAGAAAAATGGAGAACACTTATTTTTTTTTTTTTGCCAAGGAACTTCCGTATTCCCTCACTGCGCGGTGTGACACTACCACCCCCGTCCGTAAGCCGATGACCCCGAGGGAAGCCCAATCGTGATTAATGATGTCCGTCCACCTCGCCCGAAAAGGATCAGAAAATCGTTTGATCCTTCATGATTCGAGGCCGGAACCGTGATGACCCTCCATGCCGCAAACATCAATACCGTCGCCAGCGCCATTTTTGGTTTTCTAGCTCGGAGGGCAAAAGAAATCGTCTTACGCTGCCACCGACTCCCAATTCTGCTTCTAAAACTTTCTTTTGCACTCAATTTCACAAGCTGTTGTAGCAGAACTAATTGATTAATCCATTTTCTATTATGTTTCTTCGTGAAAAAGAATTTGTATTGAAAAATTTTTCATACTTTTTAAATTTTACTTGTCATTTTCCCCTCTAATAAACTCATGTGAAATTTTTCACTTGATCCAACTATTTGCCCAATGGGAAATCACATGGCGGTCCACTTCCTGAACTGCTTAATTTTACATGAATTTTGACAAATTATGGATGGAAGGCTGTTCAGAAAAAAAGTTAAGAACAGGGCCTGATTACTGAATAGGCCAACTAGGCCGTGGCCTAGGGCCCCCACAGTTTAGGGGCCCCCAAATGGCTAAAATTGCTGTAGTCAATGCCTAAATTTGTTTTATCCTATGCCTAAAATTGTAAAGCCTTTGTTCAGGGGGCCCCAAAAAAGTATTTGGCCTAGGACCCCGTGGCATCTTAATCGGGCCCTGGTTAAGAAGAATGGGTCGGCTACATTTGTGATGAAATAAAGTGTGAAAAAATATTTATAGCTTACTCAGTAGATGTCACATATTTAAATTTAATTAAAAATTTAAAACTGCTACATCCACAGGAAAAGATGGAAACAATTTTTTACATTTCATTTTGGTATAAATGCCAGGTGTACTATTCCTGTCAACACCTCCTTTTGCATGAAAAAGCATTCTGGAGACTATAGGATTTCGTGCTTCTTTTGTAAAAAATTGAATTATTTACATGATGTTGATTGTTAACTTACTATCGTTAGCAAACTTCGTGGACATTGATTTGGAAAAATATGCACTGGAGAAGGTATATCAGGGTTAACACAATCATCGAGCATTATTCGGCAAATTCCCGAAGTTGTCCCCAAAAAATTTTCGATTTCAGTATTACTTTCATCTTCTTATCGTTTCATTTTGCGGGTATTTTTAGGTATACCAAGATTTTATTACTAACTATACAAATAACGTGGCTCAACAACAAAACTAATTTAATGTAAATGAGAGAGAAAATTTATCGTTTTTTTTTTCTGTTTCAAGTTAATTTCAATTAATTCACCACTCTGCCGTGGCTATCTATTTTTTTGAATTTCTAACCAAAATAATTAAAAGTAGAAAGTTACTTAATAACATGCTGCTGAGCATTGTCTTAGTAAAGATATCAATTTCTCACGAAAAATTAATTTCTTCGTTTAACCTTTAAAATTGATTTTCAAAAAAAAAAAAAAAGAAGACGACTGAAGAATACAATAACAAAAGGGATCCAAAGATGGAGACTGCAAAATCTGCTTCCATAGTATCCCAAGGTTGAGGCCCTCGGGCTCATCTTCGGTTTTGGTGAAAAGAGTTGCCAGTAATTGGGGTTTATTACGATCGTTAGAAAACTTCGTGGGAAAGATGGCGCGAGATTGACCTGGAAAAATATGCACTGGAGAAGGTATATCAGGATTAACACAATCATCGAGCACTATTTTGCGAATCAAAATGTTAATTGAATGCTTGAAATTAACTCGAAAATGAAACATTCGCAAACCGCATTCCAGAGAACTTGAAGATTAAGAAGAAAAAGAAAGAGAGAAAAAAAAAGAAAGAAATTAGTGCGGAATACTTCGAAAAGAGAATATGAAAACATGCATTTTAACTATTCGTAATTTATTACTATTACATCCGCATTTTCATTAACCGTTATGGCTGATAGCTGATATCTATATTTAAATTAACGTCATATAATCTTTTTATAAATATTAAACGCCAACGATACTTATTGTTATTATTATTATTATTATTATTATTATTTAGTCGTCATAAATAGTGAGAAATAACAGATTTTTATGAGTAAGGAAATGTGTCATCTCAATCTGTTCCTTTTAATAACTTTTCATTGAGCTAATACGATAGGAGCGAAAATCTCTATCAAAACACATTTTTATTCCTATATTTCAATTTGATAGGAATAGGTATTTCAATGCCAAATAGATTTTCAAAAAAACCTTTTATTATAGGGTCATTCCATGTCAAGTGATCCAAAGTTTTTTACCTTATATTTTTGTATATCTTTCTTTTTTTGGCTCATCAATTGTACCCCTTGAGGTAATCAAAAGTCTCAATTTTTAGATTTTTATCTCTATTATTTTTTCATTTATGAGACTTTGAACTTTGGAAAAACGAGGGTTTTTCCATGGATAAGGGAACATAAAAGGGACCATAACTCGGCACCAAATATAGGTAGAACAATTTGGTAAATGGCATTTTAAAGTACGTTAGTTGCCGTTTAATTTGATATGCAACATGACTAATTTTATAAAAATTTTATTTCTTAAAAAATGAAATTTAAATTTCAAATTTAAATTTCTCAAAAAACATATAATGATTTTTTTTCAAAAAATTCGCAAAAATTTTTGTGTGTTTTATCTATGTTTGTACAAATTTTTAGATTGGGATCTCAATAGGATCATATTTTCTTGAATTTTTGAATAAAACTGTATAGGAAAAAAAATATATTTTGTAGATTCTATTTATTTAAATACTAAGTTCTATTGCTTGTGATGGTCTAAAAAGTAGTAAACAAACATGAATATGTTTAAAGTGAGCTGGCATGAGCTTATAGATTTGTCAGGTTCACCCCCCCCCTTCCTCCCCCGCACAACCACTCTTTTTTATTTCAAAACTGTTCAAAATGTTTTTAAAAAAAAACTCTTTGATACAAAATGAATAGTAAACTTATTTAAAGTTGGTAAATGGGTTTCCTTATAACTAGACGAAGTATCCCCCTCCTCCACCCAAAATTTACCATTAACTCTGTGCTATTGTGACATCTAACCTGGGGATTGAATTGACTATTATTTTTACCCTAGGTAAGTGAGCTAGCATTAACTTGTAGATTGGTCAGCTCCCCCTCCCTTCCTTCCCGACCCAACCATTTTTTTCCAAAACTATTTAAAATACTAAAAAAAAACCTCTTTGATACAAAATGAACAGTAAACTTGTTTAAAGTTGGTAAATGGGCTTCCTTATAACAAGGCAAAGAACAGCCCTTCCCCCACCCAAATATACCATTAACACTACACTAACATGACGTCTCACCTTTGGATTGATTTGAGGATTATTTCCCCCTAGGTATATATTGTTTTTCAGACGAAGTGTATATTTTTCAATCCGACCTTCACAAAGTGTACTTCCATTCAATATCTGAATTTAAACTTATGATTCATTTCATCCCCTACCCCAGCACCAATCTTCAATTTTGGAGGGAGAAAAGAAACGGTTCGCCCCAAGATTATAGCAAACAGCAAAATAGCACTGTTTCCCCTTGTTCTCATAATGTTTTCCCATTACTTTCACACAAAACTGAATAGAAATCAAAGTATCAGGTCATATGTCAGTCCCCATCACTGCCTTTCTTTTCTCTTATTGGACAAAGCTCATAAGCTAATAGGAAAGAGTAACAAACAGAACAAACTGAAACACTACTAGACATCAGTAGAGACTAAGGCTTTGAAATGGGCTAGTTGGGATGATAAAAAAAATAAAAGTTTGGAGAGGGAAGGTAGAGTAAGGGGGGGCGAGAAATCTGTAAAGAAGTTAAACAACATGAGAAGTTATGATCAAAAAAACAGTGTTTGTTTAAGATATAATTGATTTTAAAATATGTATATAGATATATCTTGCTGCATTACTTTCCTTTACAACAAAATGAAAAAGAACACAAACAATTAAAAAAATTAAATAACAGCTGCACACTAGATAATGTGGAAAAATAGTTATGGGGACACAGACATGATCTGATATTTTGATTTATTTTCAGTTTTGTGCGAAAAGAATAGGAAAAACGATGAGAAACAGTGCGATTTTGCTGTTTGCTATGATCTTGGGGCGTCCCATTTATTTCCTCCCTTCAAAATTGAAGATTGGTGCTGGAGTAGGAGATGAAATGAATCATAAAGTTAAATTTCAGATATTGACTAGAAGTACACTTTGAAGTTCGGATCGAAAAAGAAACACTTCGTCTGAAAAAGAATATATATATACCTAGGGTGAAAATAAGGGTTAGACGTAAAATTAGTATAGTGTGAAAGGTATATTTGGGTGGGGATGGGGATACTTCGTCTAGGGAAACCCATTTACTAACTTTAAATAAGTTTACTATTCATTTTGTATCAAAGAGTTTTATTTATTTATTTTTTTTTAAAACATTTTGAATAGTTTTGAAATAAAAAAGAGTGGTTGTGCGGGGGAGGAAGGGGAAGGGGACCTGACAAATATATAAGATCATGTCAGCTCACTTTAAACATATTTATGTTTGTTTACTACTTTTTAGACCATCACAAGCCAGACAACTTAGTATTTAAATAAATAGAATCTAAAAAATATCATTTTTTTTCCTATACAGTTTTATTCAAAAATTCAAAAAAATATGATCCCATTGAGATCCCAATCTAAAAATTTGTACAAACATAGATAAAATACACAAGAATTTTTGAGAATTTTTTGAAAAAGATTCATTATACACTGCTCGACATTGAAAATGCAACACCAAGAAGGAGTGGTCAGAAATTCATGCAAATTTTACCGTAGACGCAAGTCACTGAGTTATGCAAATGATATGAAATGTGCAGCTCTCCGACGCACGTGAAGTAAGATATAAGAGAATGAAGTTGAAAAGTGGGCTATGTTCATGTTGGTTTTTCTGCCAGACTAATTATCGGAGAAATTTGGTTTTTGTCTCGAAAGATACGTGTGATAGGAGGAAATGCCACGCCGTCCTCAACGAAGACACTTCCAGCATATAGACGACTTTACAAGGGGTATGGTGATCGGACTGAGAAGGGGAGGTTGGTCCATACGTCAAATTGCAGCTGATACCCACATGGATGCAAGCACTGTGCATCGGCTGTGTCGGAGATGGTTGGAAAGAGGAAATGTAGCCACATTGAGGGGTGCAGGTGCAGCCAGAGTGTCGTCAGACCGATTGGATCGACGGATTCACCGACAAGCTGTGGCGGACCCGCAAGTCACTTGTACGTCGATTCTGCAGCACGTGCAAGGTACCCTGGATGTTTCTGTGTCGACCAGAACCATTTCCCGTCGACTGGTTGCACGTGGCCTGCAATCACGGCGCCCGCTAAGAAGACTGCCATTGACCTCACACCACAGACTCCAACGTTTGGAATGGTGCCGGACCAGAGCGACGTGGATGGCAGAATGGCAAACCGTAGTGTTCTCAGATGAATCCCGCTTCTGTTTATCCAGCGATATTCATCGCATACGTGTGTGGCGTCGACGTGGAGAAAGATCGAATCCGGCAGTAACTGTGGAACGCCCCACAGCGCGACAACGTGGCATAATGGTTTGGGGCGCTATTGCATACAATTCCGTATCACCTCTAGTTCGTATTCGGGGCACTATGACGGCCCAATGATATGTAGATAATGTACTGCGGCCGGTGGCAATCCCCTACCTTCAGGGTCTGCCAAATGCAATTTTTCAACAGGATAACGCCCGGCCTCACAGTGCTCGAATCAGCCAACATGCTCTACGAGGTGTACAGATGCTTTCCTGGCCACCATACTCTCCTGACTTGTCACCAATCGAACATGTGTTGGACGTGATTGGACGCCGTTTTCAGAACCTGCCACTGCCTCGTTCAGAGGACGAACTGTGGCAAATGGTTGAAAGGGAATGGAGTGCCATCCCTCAGGACACCATCCACAAGCTTATTGACTCCATGCCTAGACGTGTTTCTTCGTGCATCGCTGTCCGCGGTGGTCCTACTTCTTACTGAGCCGACGCCGTCCTCGTTCTAAATTTTGCTTATTTATTTTGAAATAAATATCACTTATTGTTCCATGCTGTCTCTGTCTTCTTACCGAATTTCATCAATTTCTGACCACTCCTTCTTGGTGTTGCATTTTCAATGTCGAGCAGTGTATGTTTTTCGAGAAATTTAAATTTGAAATTTAAATTTCATTTTTTAAGAAATTAAATTTTTATAAAATTAGTCATGTTGCATATCAGATTAAACGGCAACTAACGTAATTTAAAATGCCATTTACCAAATTGTTCTATCTATATTTGGTGCCGAATTATGGTCCCTTTTATGTTCCCTTATCCATGGAAAAATCCTCGTTTTTCCAAAGTTCAAAGTCTCATAAATGAAAATATAATAGAGATAAAAATCTAAAAATTGAGACTTTTGATTACCTCAAGGAGTACAATTGATGAGCCAAAAAAGAAAGAAATACAAAAATGTAAGGTAAAATTTTTCTCAGATTTTGACTTGAATGATCACTTGACATGGAATGACCCTATATTTTCTTTTTGAGAAAGTGCTTTAAAAAATAATAAAAAGAATAAAATGCGTTTCTATTTTAATTAATTTTTTCCGGAGATCAGTACACAAATGACTGCGTTCTTCAGAAATAATTTCCAACGAGCAATAATCGTTTGTTGTGCAAAAATACGCCCCCAAAACGTCGAATCGTCTATCAATCGTCACTTATACACGAAGGGCGTTTTGTGCGAAAGACATTGCGCTTATGAAAATGTGTGGGCTCTTGCTCCACTGCAGTCAGTTTTTACTCAGATTAAATGCACATGTTGTGACACTAAGCTGACAATTTGGGGTGCGTTGCTTCACTTTTTCAACTGTACTATAATTTGGTGTGAAGTCCGACTTCAATAGGACACACATATGCCACAGGGATCCGTTTATAGGAGGGACATCTATTCACAGCGCAACACATTCACACAAAGAAAAGACAAGACAGGAGAGAGAAAGTACATCCATGCCAGAGCCAGGATTCGAGCCTGGGACCATACCATCTGGGTCATACTTCTCCGTCTACTATACCCTGTGCAACCAGAGGAGGCGGCCGGGAGTGAAATGTCCCCTGATTGTTGTCATAGTTACGGCGCTATGGACTTTTCTCCCACTTAGCTTTAGTAACAATGGTTAAATGCAAACGATTGAAATTATTTTGTGCGTAAACTATTATTCAATCAACATTAATATAATACTTTTGGAAGTATTTATATAACGGATACTCATGATGGCATGTCTTGCTAAAACAAACTATTTAGCACTAGATGTGTTCGAAAACGTTAAGAACTGACTGAGATACGAAGACATAAATAAAAGCGTAAGCCTAATTCAATAAACATTAAATAAATGAAATGCCTCAACAGCAGTGTATAAAAAAAAGAGTGAAACTGTTGTCTTTCGTGTGGTTTCCATGGAAACGATGCAAAATTTCTAAAATTGATACGCCTATTTTAAAGTAACCGAGTATAGACAAGATGGCCGGCATTAAATACACATGTAAACCGTTATAGCAAAAGATCCCCAACCTAGCAAAGTACACCACTAGCCAAAAGAGGTCTCTCTATTCTTATGAGGGACATGTTTATTCTTTGCTCAATGATTGCATTTTTCGAAAGATACATCGTCGCCTCAAAACAACATTGTAATTTCTTAGTGTTGTTTCTGGGCTTAAATGTCTTACTACTGATCGAAGGCGCTTTTTGCCCTCGATCACCTCTAACAAGATGTCTATTATCTGTTTCCAATTTCACTTGCATTGACAGTACCTTTATTTCTTCATTTATGATGGTCATTGTATCAGTGTCTTATGCTTTTGCTTCATCATAGCAGAATGAATACTGATTATCTCAGGCTCATAAAAAAATTTCTTACAGCTTCTCTGATATTACTTTTACCTTACAAAGTCTCAAACTGCTGATCCATAAATAATGTACTGTTGTGCTCTTGTGCGTCATCTTCTATTTGAGCCAAGCTTCTATTACCATTTTAAAACTCTTACCAAATATTATAGATTTTTCAAGCAATAAACATAGTATGAATGTCAACGTAACATCCGCGTTTATCAGATTGGTATCATGAAGACAAAGATATCGAATGTTGATTTTTTTTCAGGTTTGAGAGCATAAATAATTTTAGTTATTTCATCGAATTCTTCTTCTGAGAAATACATTGCATATTTTTAGTAAATTGAAAGTTATTGAGTGCATTCCCTAAGCTTGCAGAAATTTTTCGACAACTCCAACATGATTTGCAATCCCATAATAGTTCTTTTCCCAAATTTATCTAACACGTGTTCTTGCTGACGTTCATTTCTTTAAGTAACGCATTTCCTCAACTACAGAACATATGAAAACTTATTACCCGAATAAGAATTCCAATTCACCTTCAGAATCATC